>CAWUFW010021227.1:0-127150 GCA_963921515.1 Calotriton arnoldi
ATATGGAAAATATAAACTAAACCCAGCGGTCTACTTGGGTTTGTATAAGTGTTTATGGGCCCAGGTGAGTATATGATAGTAGAGTATCTGTGGTTAGTACACTGCTGGATCAAAGGCAATGTGTAAAGTATTTGTGCAACACAATACACAGTAACACAATGAAAACACCTTAAAAAGACTCCACAGAGGTTTAGAACATTGACAAGAATTTGATGAATAAAACAAGACCGAAATGACAAACATCCAATAAGGAGAACCAGATTTATGCATTTTTAAAGCCCAGGACTGGATTGGCACCACTTGGCAGGGCAGCGGCTGACAGATGGCAGAGTCCAGGTGCTGGTGCAAGCTTGTAGGAAGTCTTTGATGTGCCTGAGACTTCAGAATAGGAGGCAAGCCAGCAGGCCCTTGGAGTCACACTGGGTTCATTCGAGATGGGTCCAGTGCTTTCCTCAGCAGGGCAGAGGGTAGCAAGCAGCAGGGCAGCACAGCAGAGCAGACAACCAGTTCTTCCAGAGTAGCAGTCCAGCAGTGTGGCAGACATCTTCACAGGTCCAGTAGTGTCTGGTTTGGAGGGGTTAGAGACCCAGCACTTATACCCAGTTGTGCCTTTGAAGTGGGAGAGTCTTCAAAGAAGGCTCTTTGAATTGCACCGAGGTCCTTTCTTCCCAGCTGTGGCTCGAGACTATCAGTAGGGGGTAATCAGCCAATTGTATGGGCATAGGACACTGCGAATTCAGGTGCAAGTGTCAGCTCCTCCCTCCCTTCCTGCCCTGGATGAGCCATCAGAATGAAGATGGGCACTCAGACACACCTACCCTTCTTGTATTTGTGGTTGTCTAGAGGGAATGCACAAAGTGAAGCTGCCACCAACCCCTGATGTGTATTGGAGACAGGCTGCAGGCACACAAAGCAGTAAGAGCAGAGAAATATCTACTTTCTAAAAGTAAAGAGTATTTATCATTAGCATTCCAAAGATATAAAACATGACAAAGCTACTCCGTTATTATCAGGAATTACAATTTAAAAGTGTATTAAGGAATTTCCAATGTTTAACCTATGAGAGGGGTAGTTCTCATAGTAGTGAAAAACGACATGCAAAACTTAAAACTACATGCCCTACCTTTTACTTGCGCATCACCCTGCCCTATGGGGTACCTAGGGCCTACCTTAGGGGTGACTTATGTTTTATAAAAGGGGAATTTAAGGCTTGGTAAAGGGTTTTATATGCCAAGTTGAAGTGGCAGTAAACTGCACAACCAGGCCCTGCAGTGGCAGGCTTGAGACAGGCTTGAAAGACTACTTGTGTGGGTGGCACAATCAGTGCTGCAGGCCCACTAATATTTAATTTACAAGCCATGGGTATATGGTATACTACTTTACAAGGGACTTATAAGGAAACTAAATATGCCAGTTGTGTGTACACCAATGTTACCATGTTTAGGGGAGAAGTACATGCACTGGTCAGCAGTGGTAAAGTGCTCAGAGTCCTAAGGCCAACAAATGGAATCAGCAAATCTGATTTTTGCGGAAGCTGATTTAGAAAAGAAAGTTTTGAAGATAAATTACAATATGGCAGCAGAGTAGGAAGCTAACTTGACAAACAGGATGTGGAGATCGGAAGTTCAAAGACAAAATGCGCTAAAATTATTGCTAATATTGCAAGCAGATATAAAAAAAAAAAGAAGAAACGGTTGAATTTCAGAAGGAAGTGCCCACTCTTAGAAATGGAGAGGATGACAGAGATGCTGAAATAGGCATTATAAAAAGGAAGAGATGAACTTCCATTGCAGTGTGAAAGATATGGACTGATTGGTGATAAAAAGAAAAAAATGTAAATGCAATTTGAATTGTGCAAGTAACACATATATATAATCTGAGTCAGAGCTACAAAAATCAATTAGAAAACTCCCAACATCTCAAAGTGCAGATGTATGGATTTACACCAACATGTTATTAAACCTCAGTTTTGACTGGGTGGCGAACACTAATTTAAAGGGCACAAATGGAAGCAAAGACGTTAAGTTAACTCCGGATTTAGAACAAGCAAATGGAAAATATTTTGAACCACATTCCAAAATGAATCAAAAGCAGAGTCAGAGAGTGCCAGCGCCAAATACAGAACCATGCTCAGTGCTCGCACATGATGAACTTTTTGACAATGCAGAGGGAGACTGTGAAATCAAATGTTGTGTCCAGGTATCCTTTTAGGGAAAACATACAAAAGGTGGGGGACGAATGCTTGTAAATCGGCGAAACCATTGGCAATCACCTTGGGTGTGGTTGTTAGTGTTTCCTTCTAGAGAGGGCCCACCTGGCAGTTCAGGGTGAACTGGTCCCATGAGGTGCAGGGTCAGTACTAATTTGAACAGGGCAAGCCTCTACCTAGAGTCATACAGTAGGAGAAAAACAATGGGTTGCAATGCTACCCAGCATGATTGCCAGTGGTTAGACTATTTGTAAGTATTCTATCCACCTTCTTTTGTGTGTTTGAAATAATTCAAGCAAAGTTGAAGAGGTGTTTTTTCTTTCCATAATACTCTGTTCTATTCTGATCCAGGTTCAGGTAGCAGGTTAGTATATGGTCCATATGACACAAAAAATGCGAGAGAGCACAATCCATAATCAGATAGGGGCTAGAAACACAAGAGCATGTACAGCTTTCCCTGAAAGAAGGTCACACAGAGAGAAATGTTCTTAAAAAAGCATTTCTCAACAGGTCGGATTTGAAAAAGAAAACCCAGACACGTGCCATGCCCACCAATCACTCTAACAAATGAGGCAGTGGGGCAGTATCAAAAGTCAGGCTATCCAGGGACACACACCTGTAGATGCAGGGACAGATCACTTGAGGTTACTTGGGGGGAACCACAACTACATGTTGAGCTTTGGAGAACAGGTGAGAAAAGAATAGGTCACCTCGGCATTGCCCACATTACCACCAGCCAGATCACTGACCTGGTTTTGGAAAGGTAGTCAAAAAACGACAAATGGCCATGTCTCATTCCTCAAAATACACAAACCAAGTTACATATGAGAGAGTAATGTGCTTCTTAGGCATGTCCAGGTCCATGGAAAGAGTTCATGTTGGACCGGGTCCTTTCTGCAGGGTCACCCTAAATTTCTGCCGTCCTTTGCTAAACCCGTTTTTTTGGCTCTTAACACTCTGTGCACATTACTCCTTCGAACCAGTGATACATTTCTTGTGCTTTCCTTTGGAAACATGGTAAAATTGGTATACACCTGATTGGTACATTTCGTTTACTTGTAATCCCTAGTATATAATGCTAAATATACCCAGGGCTTGCCAGTTAAATGCTTCTAGTGGGCTGCAGCACTCATCGTGCCACCCACTAATGTAGCAGTGTAACACCTGTTTCTGGCTTGCCACTGCAGCCTGTAGTGCAGTTTTTAAACTGGCATTTCAACCTGGCTAAATAGACATTTTGCCAGGCCTAGTCCTTCTTTTTTAATACTTATATATCACCCGTAGGGTAGGCCACCAAGGCTCGTAGGGCACAGTGCATGATATTTAAAAAGTAGGACGTGTGTGATAAAGTTTTACAAGTCCTGACAGTAAAAAAAAAACCTCCTAATTTATTTTTCATTGTAGCAAGGCTATCTCTCCAGGAGACTAACACTTTGTTACCTTATTAGGCTCTGTAAGTGAGAACAGATAGTGAAATGCTTATTCTACTCATTTGAATTGTAGTTTAAGTCCTCTTTAATGGTAAAGTCAGATTTTAAGTTACTAGTCTGAAAATGCCACTTTTTAGAATGTTGAACTATACAAAAAGTGATGGATGGAATGCTTGAATTAGTCTCAGCCACTGGTAATTACTCGGGCTGCTTCCCAGTCCGTGGTTATTTTTCACAATATGCCACCTTAGTTTGAAGCCAGCCATATGCAAATCAATCTTGATCCAGTTTTGATGTGAACAGTCCAGCCTGAACTGCCCGGCCAGGTCCTCCTTGACTGTAACACAAGCAATCTAGGACAGGATTTGCCCTGATTAGGGCTCATCAGTCAGGTATACCATGGTTCCAGTGACACAGTGGGCATGGGACCCACGTCTGGGCTTACCTGTCCCTCTAAGGGAGACCCCCTAAACTATACAAAAAGTGATGTATAGAATGCCTGAATTAATATCAGCGATTGGTAATTACTCAGGGCTACATCCCAGTCCATTGTTATTTTGCACCCCAGGCCACCTCAGTTTGAATCCAGCCACATGCAAAACAGTCTTGACCTTGAGCCAATGGGAATAGTCCAGCCTGAACTGCCAGGCTAGGTCCTCCTTGAACTGGAACACATGTAACCAACAACTGGTTTGCCTTGATTAGGGCTCATCAGCTGGTATAGCTTGGTTCTAGTGAAACAATGTGCATAGAACCAAGCTAAACTGTTGAAATGTTGCCAACTCCTTCTATTAAGTAATAATAGATTTGCAAAGGCTAAGCTATCATTGCTGGAAAGCTTACTCTTTGAGATGTGTACTCAAACTGCATTTTTCTAAAGCATAACCAGTTCCTTTAAAAAACTTGCCTGCTTTAAAAAAAGGTTTGCCATTTGGAAATGCAAACAAAGAGATAGTGATCTGCTGTCCCCTACAAGCCAACATCCCTGTGTTTGTCGCCAACTACAGTGGTTCACAAATACTTGCCTCCCTAACTAACATTCATTAGGCATGTCAGTTTGCAAACCCTTAGACCTCGAGATGTTGTGATATGAATTGTTAATACCTAAGTCACAACGCAAAATCTTTTCCCAAATAGTTGCTGCTCAATTTGTGACCAATGTTTGTGACCGATCTCTTTGTACATTGGCCAAGAATTTTCATAAATATGTCAAATGCAGGCAGTTGAGCACATCATGGGTTTTTTGATCGGATTCTCAGGTTGATGGACATACTCTGAAGCCCCCGAATGCTAATGATACAAACCACACTCCCTCTAAAGAGGGTGACCCTGAAATTAATTTCCAGTGGAAGCCAGATGCTCTAGAAATGAATATAAGCTACCCATAGAAACATGCACACATGGCAACTTTCTCGACAATGGGGAAAGCTCATTGGCACAGGTGGAGCAGAATTTGTTTTTAAAAGTACAAACTGTTTAGCACAATACAGCCACTCTACAAAACTCTTCACCCATTGAAGGCGGCTACAACCCTCAAAGTGGGAAATATTCAGGATACTCAAAAACTGAAACCAGCTCTGTCACCTAGGAGAGTAAACATAAACTCCTCCACAGCAAATGGTCACTCAGGGTCATAACTCTAGTGATGATGTCACCAGGAACCAAGTCAGGAATTGACAGTGTTATATGGCCATTAGGGTCATTGTCAACATTGCTAAGTTAGCTAGAGCACGGCTGCCATGATGCTGCTTTTGCGCACGTTACTGCATGACTTTGTTTTGCAAGACTCTGTGCCTTTCACATGAGAACTGTCTGCTTTCTGCGTTCTCTGCCTGCTCTTGGGGTTTAGTCTGAACACGATGTGCAAGGTCGATAAACAATGCTCCTTGTTATTCTGTTCTGGTCAGTTCCTACCATCTAGACAAAACAAGCTAACGCAGCTGCGCTGCTGAAAGCTTGTGCTTTGATTTTATGGGGATGCATGTTGTTCTGACACACACTTGGAGAGGGTCCTTTCCAGTGAGAAGAGCAATGCGGTTCCTATGATGTAAAGCTTCCATCTAGGCACTAAGGTAGGGGTTTGCTGACAAAGCCGAGAGATCTTCTATTATATAATAAACATCATTTTGCCAAGGCGAGGGGGGTTAGGCCTTATAGTCCTTTTGAAACTGTCTATATATAATGACTTTCCCCTTCATATTCTATGGAATCGTAGCAATGCTAATTGTTGTAGGTTTATGCATTTCGCTGCTGGTAGTGGCTTGTATACTTCATTATAGATCACGATAGTTAAAATAAACATTTTGAACTATAACAGTGACTCTGACCATTCTTATTGTGGACAAGTACGAGTGAGCGAGCGAAAGGGTATGTCTTGCTACCGCGATTCCTGAGAGAGTCGGGAGTGTTGTGTTCTGGGTTGTCTAATCATTTGTAGCTTCGTGATTTTGGAGGAGAACAAATGAGACACTATAGCTAGTCGGTTTTGGGATTTTGGGTACTAAGGTGGTAGGTTGGTACACCCCTATACACCGAGGTCCTGTTTTCCTGCGCATAGTTCTGTGTAGGTGCAGAATCCCCGCAACAACAGCTTCCATTGTATATAATAGTAAATATGTTCCTGCTATTGAGAACAATGTGGTACAGGTGTGTTCCCCAGAACCAATACATAACCCAAACCATCTCAAAGGTACTCCAAAGGAACTGGGGTGTAAGATTTCTCCCCATTGGCCTACAAGGGGAGACCAATCAAACCCAGCGAAAACCACTTCTTGATATAGCTGAAACTGGCATAGCAGTGCAACCCCTAACTTTTCATAATACTCCCATTACATGTTCACTCAAGATGATTTAACCCTAGATAAGGATGAAAGAACCCTCAGAAAAGAGGCAGAGGGGATCCTGGACATTGAATTGATCTATCTTATGAATTTCCAGGGAATTTAGGAATAAATGTTGCCCCTGCTAGGGGAAACCACTCAATGTGACTCAGGCTTCGTACATCACTGTTAAAAATGGAGGTCTCTAGTTGGCAGATTGTTACCCTGTCCAAGTAGGGACTTTTCTTCCTAGACAGGATAAGGGGGATACACTTTTAAAATAACCCCTGCTCACCCCCTGCTCACCCCCTTGGTAGCTTGGCACGAGCAGTCAGGCTTATCTCAGAGGCAGTGTGGGAAGCATTTGCACATAGCCTACAGTAATACAGTGAAAACACTACAAAAGGGCACCACACCAGTTTTAGAAAAATATCTAATATTTTATCTGTGCAAAACAAGACCAAAAATGATAAAAATCTAACATACAGTTCTTAGAAATATCAATACGCTAAAATAGGCTTAAAATACAGGGGCATATTAGCAAGGGCGTTATCGCCGCTTTAGCGGCACTTTTTGCCATTAAAGCGGCGATATTTCTATCGCCCTATTAGCAAACTGTCGCTAACAGCTGTTAGCGACAGCTTCATGGCGAAAGCGACCGTTTTGGTGCCGCTTTGCATGTCAGCGATATTTATCGCTAATGACATGCAAAGTAGGCGTTCCCAACTAAAAGTGAATGCAAACAGTCGCAAACACAACTTCCCCCTATTACCAATGCCCGCGAAGCGATAAAAAAAGTTGCGCTAACCGCGATTATCGCTGGAATTTAACACCTGCTAAAAACCTGACTTAACCATTCTTGTCAATGGGAGGTGGATTGTAAGGTTAAGTCCTCACCTGCCTATTAGCAAGCTTTTCATTAGCGCAGTGAATTTATCGCTGGATTTCTCGCGCTATTGCTGGGTTTCGCCGCTATCGCTGGATTTTTTATCGCCTTGGAGATAAGCGTTGATAATAACGCGTTATCTCCGCGATGAAATCCAGCGATAGCCGGCGATAAAAAAACAGCGCTAAGCGCGCTTTGCGATAATTATCGCAAATCCTTGGTAATATGCCCCACAATTCCTCCGTCCAGGACTATCACGGCATCATGAACAACAAATCCAAACAGTTCTAACTGACCGCGGCATTACAGGCCAGCTACAATGTTGTGAAGACCCCCAAAACAGTACCTTTAGAAATGCTGGGCATCTGTGACCTCTCGTTGAGCTCCGATGAGCCGGCGTCTGCAGGTGTCAGTTCAGGAGGTTGGTGCTGGAGTCGTAGGGCCCTTGAAGTCACACACATTGCAGATCAAACTCCTGCGGTGCGAAGTGCAGCAGTGCAGCGTGCAGTGCCCTCAGGTCGCGGTGCAGGCAGCGGCTCAGTGATGGTCGTCTAGTGGCATTGGTGAGACCAGTGCTGTGATGCTGTGCTTGTCGCTCTTCTGGCAGGTCACGGTGCAAGCAGCGGCGGTGTTGTTGCTGAAGCCCTGTTGTCGGCTGACGAACTGGAGTCAATTGCACCAGCGTCGGTAAGCCAAGGCTGCGGTGCAGAATGAGGGCAGTGCGTCGGGTAACTTACGAGCGGTGCCCTTGAACCACGGTGCAAGTAGTGGTGTCGATGTCAGCGTGGAACGACGTCGTCGGGGATACCAGGGCCACTGCGTGAAGTGATGCAGTGCATAGTGCGGTGCCCACAGGTTGCGGTGCATGCAGCGGCTTGTGGCAGGGTCAGGTGTCGTCGTCGGCAAGACCAGGGTTGCAGTGGGAAGTGGAGCCGGCAGCGGCGTCGGGTTGCTTTTTCTTCTGTTGCAGAACAAAACATACAGTTCTCTGTGTCGGTAGCAGATTAACTTGAAGTCTTTGCTATTCCTGAGACTTCTTGAACAGGGGGCAAGCTCTACTTCAAGCCCTTGGAGAAACTTAAACAAAGAAGTTGCCGAAAGTTCAATCCAGTCCTTTCTCTTCCTAAGACAGAAGAAGCCACTGCAGGCCAACACAGCAAAGCACACAGTAGAGTGGTAGTTCCTCCTCACAGCTTCTCCAGCTCTTCTTCTTGGCAGGTTTCTGAGTCCAAAAGAGTTCTAAAGTCCTGGGGTCTGGGCCCCAATATTTATACCACATTTTTCTTTATTCTCTTGTGGCAGAGAGTCTCTGTGCTTAGTCCAAATCAGTTCTGTCCTCTCTGGCCCACCGTCCTGGCAGGAAGTGAGGACAGCATTGTGTAAGGCAGACCAGGCCTATTCAGGTGCAAGGAAATCTTCTCCCACTATTCTAAATAAGCCCAGGTGTATTCAGCCCAGCCCTGACTCATCCAGGAAAGGCAGGGCACACCTCAACCTCCCAGTGGTTGTCTACAGCGAATGCACATCCCCAGCCTCTGTCACTTCAAAGCCAGACAGTCAATCCACAACCCAGCAGAGGCACACCGGATGGTTAAGCAAAAAATGCTTATTTTCTAAAAGTGCCATTTTCAAACACATAATTTAAAAACCATCTTTACTGAAAGGATGTGTTATTACATTCTGAGGCCAGAGCACCCAAACTCCATTTCCCTATCTTATCCCAATGGGAAGTTATACTTGTAAGATGTTACAAAGTATCTCCAATTATATCCTATGGGACAGATAGCCTTCCAATAGTGAAAAACAAAATATACTGCATTTCACTATCAGGACATGTCACACACACACCAGTACATGTCCTACCTTTCACACTGCACCCTGCCCATGAGGGTACCTTCAGCCTACCTGATGTGTGCCTTACATGTAAGAACAGGGAAGGTTTGGGGCCTGGCAAGTGGGTGCACTTGCCAATGTCGACATGGCAGTCACAGCTGCACGCAGATACTGCAGTGGCAGATCTGAGAACCCTTTGAAAGGCTGCTTGTGTGGGTGGCACCACCAGTGCTGCAGGCCCACTAGCAGCATTTGATTTACAGGCCCTGGGCACACACAGTGCACTGTACTAGGGACTTAATGGTAAATCAAATAAGCCAAACATGGAAATACCAATCCATATCAGTCATCGACTGCTGGATGCAGAGTTTGTCTACCCTGGCCTGCACATAGTGCTCTTGTGCTTCCAGCCTTTGATACTGCCGGGCTTGCGAAATTAGGGAAAGCGATGGCTCTTTAGTACCCGATGTGACCTTTGACAGCTGTTTCTCAGAGGCATCCCACCCTCCACTGACAGAAACGGGTTTCGTCAGAGAACAATGCGGCCCAAGGCTATGTGCCTGAGAAGAGAGCAGAGCAGGGAAGTCACGGCTAGAATCAGCTGCAAGTCTTAAGTCTAAGCCAAGTCTCGAACCTGAACCTGAAAGCCTAGAGATCAACGATTTCACTTACCCCTTCGATTGGACCCACTTGCGCAGAAGGCTACCCTCTGAGGTGCCTTTACTACGTATAGAGGAGCTAACTGAAGTGACTAGCAAGGTGGGGGCATTAACGAAGGAGATAGCCGAGCTGCAACAGCGGGTTGCTGACACGGAGGAGACCACTACTCTAACATCTAAATCAGTACGACAGGGCGATGATCAGATGCTTGCCATGCAGACTAAAATAGAGGACTTGGAGAACCTGCAACCCCATAATAATTTAAGGCTGTTTGGGGTCCCTGAAGGCAAGGAGGGATCTGATCCCTGAGCGTTTGTGGTCCAGTTATTCCAAAAGACTTTCCCCGACCTTGCGGATTGGCCAAATTCAGCGTGTACATAGACTACCAACTTTCTTACACAAGTAGGGGTCTAGATATCCTAGTCCACTGCTGATTGTCTTTGGCAATTTCTTATTAATGCAAGTAGTGAATTTTGTTAGAGAACACACGAGCCAATTTAAGATGAGTAGACACTTTAGTAACGAAGGTAGGAGGATCGATCTTGGACTAATCTTTAAAGCACATGTTAGAGGCACAAGGTACCAATCCCTATGGGGCTGATCAGATGTATGGCCTGGAATGTATCAGGCCTAAATAGTGGAGTTAAGCGCCAACTAGTTCGGTAGGAACTAAAAATGTATAGATCTCAGATTGTCCTCCTTACAGAGACACACCTAGCATATAAAGACCGAGCATTTTTTAAACATCTTGGGTACCAAACAATTGTATGCACATCCCAGAGTGCTTCCATAAGGGGATCAGCCATACTAGTGGACAAGACACTTGATCATAGAATCCGTAAGGTTGCGGCAGATCATCGAGGAAGATGGGCTTCAGCACTGTTAGAGATAAAGGGTACAAAGTATGTGTTTTGCTCAATATATGGCCCTAATGTCGATGATCCTACTGTCTTTGATTTTATACATTTTGAATTATTAGACTGGCCGGGGGAACACATAATTATGGGGGATTTTAATTGTGTGTCGAACTATGCTATTAACTCTACGAGTAGAGCAGCCACTTCTAGAATGGGAAAGGTGAGGGCTGCAATTTTTTGAATTGGGGCGGCTGCACTGTCTACAGGATGCCTGGCAGGGTACTTTACCCAGCATCCCCAGGGTACACATACTATTCTGCTCCACACAAACAGTATTCTAGAATCGACATGGCTTGGGTCTCTGATAATATATTGCTATCTGCGGATATGAAAGTATGCCCTAAGATTACTTCTGACCATAACCCCATCTTACTGTCTTTCCAAGTCGAGGCCGCTCGAAAGTCGGTCAGGCCTTTTGTATTTCCACGCTACTTACTTACAGACAATAATTACTTAGCCATTATCAATAAAAATCTAGAGGATTTCTTTAAAGACAATGAGGGGACGGCTTCCCCTTGGATTAGTTTGGGACGCGATCAAATCGTTCATAAGGGGGGTTCACTCGGCAGTATATCTGGCAGCAAAATAAAGATCGGGAGGCTGCATCCAGAGTTGCTCTTCAAACACTCTCTTCTATCGAATCACACCATGCAGACGCCATCCGGCGAGGTTCTAGTGACCAGGATCAGTTGTATATTTCTTTAATAGAGGAACGAACGGCCATAAGCAGGACGTTAAAGGAGAAAAATGTTGTGAGCTATAACAAGCACCAGTCTTTACAATATGAATATGGGATCGAATTGGGAGGGTGCTTTCCCATCAGTTAGCAGAAAATAGAGCTAAAACCCAGTTAAAGTCTATAAAAGGGGAGAATGGTTTTTGACATACGCATCCGCAGGCAATAGTCGAGCAATTCTCCAAGTTTTACCAAAGGCCAAGGAGGGGACCGAAACAAATGCCCAAAATGCGGGTTGAATGCAGCAAACATTGTACATATGTTTGCTACCTGCCCGGAGTTAGATATATTCTGGCAGAAGATAAGTCACGCCATGAGGCTACGTCTGGGGACAGATTACTCCCCAACAGTCACGGAAATCATGCTGGGTTATAAAGAGGACAGTCATGGACTGAGAGGCCTCTTTACAATTCTATTGGTGGCAGCTCGACTTGCCATAGCCAGGGCTTGGATTTCTCCAAAACCCCACTCTGTAGTTGAGTGGTGGGCACTAGTGAAGGAAACTTATTAAATGGAGAAGGCCCTGGCTAAGGCAAGAGGAGTCCGTTCCCTGAAGAGATTTGATTCAATATGGGGCAGTTTATTAGATACATAAGGGTATCAGCCCAGACTGGGGGTTTGAGGAGAACAGAAATAGGACAGGCGCCTACCTGAGTATGGAATCTAGATCTTAGTATTATCACTATTGTCCTGCTCAAAATAACATATGTGTTGTAATGTATTACTACTATTGTGTTCTGTTATCCCACAAGATATAGAAAAAGCTGTAATGATGCTCCCTTTTGACAATAAAAATAAAAATATATATATAAAAAAAGGAAATACCAATCCATAACCATAATTTACCATAGGAGCACTTGCACTTTAACAGTGATCAGGAGTGAGAAAGTGCGCAGAGACACTAAACCAGAAAAAACAGAGTCAAACTAGGAGGTCAGAAAGCAAAAAGACAGGGAAACGCACCAAAAGATGCCAGGTCTAACAATCCCCTACCACAAAAGACGAATACTGTACCACCGAAAACCCCATGACGGTGAATCCGCAGTGGGTCACGCCTGTGTAATTTCACATTCAATAACCCTAATGATCCAAAATATAGCTGGCCCAGAATTCAAAACTGGCATTCACCCTAAGAGGGAGAGTCGCCCACATATGGCTTCCTCTCCAGTAGAAAAATTAGTGGTGAAAACAATGAAGGGACAAATTGCTTCAACCAAGAACAGATACTGCACCTTGAACTTGTTAAAGACTTAGAGAACATTACCCCCTTCTCCGAATGACAGGCTGGTGGCGGACTGAGGAAGGGAGGAGTTAACCAGGGAATGTCTCACTCAAAGTAGCCTATTTCTAAACCCAAGGTACACAATTATTACGAATATTCATTCAGTATAGAAGCCTTATTACAAAATAGCTGCCCTACACAGTTCAAAATGGTAGTGGAAATCATCAACAGTTCGTTACACCCCAAAGTTAGGCAAATTGTAGTCAATCCCCAACTACAAAGGAACAAGTTCAAATAACTGCATTTACTAGGCATCCTCAGACTGTGGAAACCAGGACCAAATGTGTGCATTGAGCAGGTTAACACTGTTTATTCTGTTCGCACCCCATATTCTGAGGACAATTCTGAAGACAGTGTTCCAGATGAATCCTTTGAACTCTATAACTCCCAGAGTGGGGCAATTGGTTATCCCAAACCTTAACTCTGAGAAGTGAAGAGAAAGCAAAAGTGATACTGTCATGTAATCAAATTTTCTCAACACCCATAGGAAGAAGTGAATGCTGCAATACTTACCAATCCCCTTTTTCTACGTAGGCTTTGATACAAGGGAAATCAATATTATGTGCCGTCTAAGGTTGGCTGGACCCAATATCCTGACGAGGCTGAGGTGGACACAGTAAATACCTCTCATCTAATGACTCTTAAAAACTTCAGGGAAGTCAACTGATCTTTAGGATCCCATGACCAGATGAATTATTGAAGGTTGTTGGGGACAATAGAGAACTTTGGAGGTCCTAACATCTGGGTACTGGGAATTGAGAAATGCCCACATGGTAATCAATGCAAAAAAAAAAAAAAAAATTGATGGACAGAATGCAGCACAATGTCATACATTCACCCCAGTACAGAGATCTGGACCTAAATCCATCGTTTTTTTGCTCACCATGCCATTACAGTTTGGACCCAGCCATATACAAATCATTCTTGACCCTGCACCCAATGGGAACAGTCCAGCCCAAATTGCTAGGCCAGGTCCTCCCTGGACTGGAAACAAACATTCTAGGACCGGTTTCAGGCTTTCAGCCCTCATCAGCCAGGATAGCTTGACTCCAGTGGCATGGAGAGCACAGGACCCACGTCTGGGCATACCCGTCCCACTCGGGGTGACAAATGCAAAAAAAGCAATTGATGGACAGAATGCAGCACAATGTCATACATCTCCTTGTGTTTGCTTTGTTCGCACATGGTAATCAAGGCTGGTTGCTGCTCCTTGGTCAATGAGGTGATAGTGACATGTGAGCAGACCAAGTTTTTAGTCGGTGCGGACATTCTGAATAGAATATCAGCAGTAATTGACTGTACAAATGAAGTCCATTTGACCACAATATGAATAGGTTTTCAAGGTAGAATGTAAAACATACCAAGCCAGGGGAAGCCATTGCCATATGATGGAGAAAAGGGATAATAAAATCAATCTCTAGCTACTAAGTACTACGGAACCTGGCATCAACTGCCTAGTGCTTGGGGGAGAGGGGGAATGTAAATCATGTGACTGTGAGACTGGAAGCACTTGAAGAATGGGCATTCAGGAATGAAAGACCATGCATTATCATTATCCCAGAAGAGGGCCAACAGGTGAGAAGGACAAATCTATGGTCAAACACGAATTAGTGTTGACAAGGTGAATTTGTGAAAAGCACTAAAATAACCTTCCAGTGGAGGTCAGTGAAAGTAGAAAACTGTTCCACACACCACTATCCGAGAAACTTTTCATTGGAAAGAGTTTGACCTAAAAGATAAGAAAAAACTCAAGTGAAGTAATTTCCTTGCCCTACTTATTGGAAGGAGTTAAGAGAAACTAGCACACTTGGCCTAGAAGATGGACAAGCATGTTGACTACCACTAAAACCATGGAGCACAACTTTAAGGGGAACTGAGGAGGTTCTCAGGCCATATATTCTAGGAGGGACATTGAACATCATAATAGGCCTGGGCGTAAAATTCCACTACACTCACAGTTTGCGGAATTCAGAACTCCGCACTAAGCAGAAAATGCAGAGTTGCCGATAAATTCCGTTTTCCGCCTTTTTTTGTTTGGCATGCTTGAGCCAGACTTTTGCGTGCGCTGGCAAGAGAGACAAGTCTTGCTGGACGCTCCGGAATCTTGGTGAGATTTACCAGCCTCCCGCGAGTACCCAAGAGACTTGCCGGCCATCCGGCCGGCTGGTTGAAAATATTTGAAGGCTGCTAGTGCAGCTTTATGCCACGCCAGCGACATCCTGTGACAGTTTTCTGACAACAGCGAGAGACCGCCAGTGGCCCCGGCTGCATCCTCGAGCAGTTTTTCTCCTCGAGAAGCCGCTAAATCTACTTGAAAAGATGTTTTTAGAGTTAATATTCTTCTCCAATGGACTGTTCAAGTTGTTTTTTAGTGTGAGGAGCCTTTTTTAAAAAAAAATTTTTTTTATCAACAATGAAAAAGTGCCCCAGAGACTCCAACTTCCTGTTCCTGTCCAGCAGGCTCATCCCAGTGCTTTCTCCATCTCCTGGTCCTTTTCCTTCGGATTTGGAGATAGAAGGATCACTCTCTTTGTCTGCTGCCTGAATACCATTGGAATTAAGGACTTTGGGGCATATTAGCAAGGGCACTATCGCCGCTTTAGCGGCACTTTTTGCCGCTAAAGCGGCGATATTTATATCGCCCTATCAGCAAACTGTCTCTAACAGCAGTTAGAGACAGTTTGCAGGCATTAGCGCCCGTTTTTTTACCGCTTTGCATGTCAGCGATATTTATCGCTAATGACATGCAAAGTGGGCGTTCCCGACGAACAAACCTGGGAAACACTCGCTAACAGGCCTATCGCCTATTAGCAAGGTGGCCATGGCCCCAGTTAGCGACGTGAAAAGTCGCGCTAACCGGGGTCATCGCCATTTATTTAACACCTGCAATTAGCAGGTGTTAGCCATACCTAACATGGGGGGTGGATTATGCTGATACGACCACAGGGTCGTATCAGCAAGGTGTTCTCCCTTCTCCATGCAACATCGCTGGTTTTTCAGCGATGTTGGCCTATTTCCCCGCTATCGCTGGAATATTCATCGCCATAGCGCTAATCGTTGCTAATACAGCGTTAGCGTGGCAATATATTCCAGCGATAGCCGGCGATAAAAAAAATCACGCTAAGCAGGGTTAGCGATGATTATCGCCTCTTCTTGCTAATATGCCCCTTTGTTTTTGTGTTACCACAAGTAAGTTCAAAACCTGTTGTCTAAGGGTGTTGTTTGTTTCATAGAGGGCATGCCAGGATTTATTTGCACTTTTATTTAATTTTTTTAATGTATTGCAGTGTGTGCCTGCAGTTTCAGTATGGGGCATTTTTTGCATTAAATGTTTCTTCTTTTGTAAAGGAAATATGTTGCACAGTTCAGTACATTTTCTCCATGTTTTTAAATAAATTTGCAATATTAATTAATTTTACTATATGGCCTAGTCTGCCAATGGGCCACCCAGACAGTAAGCTGAGTACTAGGCATAGGTGCATGAAACACCTGCTTCTGTGGTGTCTGCTGAATTGAAACATCATTTAGGTCAGGGATGGCATTGGATTACATTTAAAAATATGTGTTTTTTGGGGGTATTTCTCCTTTTTGTCTGCAAAACGTATATAGATGAGGTAATATATATTTGTTACCTTTAGAGGATATGTGTTGTTGTAAAATTTTACAGCTCAGTTAATTTTTGTTTTTGGCATTGCTGAATTAATGCTGTTTTCTTCAATGTTACCATGCCTCCTTTGTCTTGCCAGTGTATGTGTGTTTGCCAGAGGCCACTATTTGTCTTTGTTACCCAAGCCATGTGGCCAGGGACCATTTTGTGTAGCCAGTGTGCATAGGCCTGCATGTGTTCTTTTTTTTCCATACCTCGTGCTTGTTGTTTGACCATGTGGCGGTGGCCATTTTGTGCAGCAAGCCAGTTTGCTTTTGCCATAGGCCTGCATGTTTTCTTTGTTGAGGCCATGCCTCCTTGCTGGTTGTTGTTGTTTGACCATGTGGCCGGCTGCCATTTTGTGTAGACAGCCAGTATGCTTTTGCCATAGGCCTCCATGTGTTCTTTGTTGTGGCCATGCCTCTTTGCTTGCTGCTTGTTGTTGTTTGACCATGTGGCCAGTGGCCATTTTGTGAAGCAGCCAGTGTGCTTTTGCTATAGGCCTGCATGTGTTCTTTGTTGTGGCCATGCCTCCTTGCTGGTTGTTGTTGGTTGCCCATGTGGCCTGTGGCCGTTTTGTGCAGCCAGCCAGTGTGCTTTTGCCATAGGCTTGCATGTGTTCTTTGTTGTAACCATGCCTCCTTGCAGGCGGCCATTTTGTGTAACACATCATGGTGCTTTTGCCATAGGCCTGCATGTTTTCTTTGTTGTGGCCATGCCTCCTTGCTGGTTGTTGTTGTTTGCCCATGTGGCCGGCTGCAATTTTGTGAAGCCAGCCAGTATGCTTTTGCCATAGGCCTCCATGTGTTCTTTGCTGTAGCCATGCCTCCTTAATGGTTGTTGTTGTTTGACCATGTGGCCGACGGCCATTTTGTGCAGCCACCCTATTTTTTAGTTTTCAAACAGAGATTGATAGGAGTGTGTTAGCTGACCAACTTCTGGGCCAGCCGCCAGAGTCTGAGGATAAACTCTACTTCCCTGACATAGTAGGCCACCATAGAACTTTTATTGCCTAATTGCTTTTCCAAAAAAATGGATCAACCTAGGGGAACATCATATTATTTTGTTTGCTTGTGTCTGACTAACTTATGCAGCCCCACCGTTTTAGGCACATGTATGGCCGCATTGGAGTTGGACCAGTGTGCAGTGAAGAAGCCTCCCCCCCATTCCCTTGAAGGATATTGGAGAGAAAATGCCTGCCTCCATCCCATGCCTATCCTTTTTTTCATCCCCTAGTAAGACTGCCCCAAGACATTTGATTCACAAAGGGGCATATTCACAAGGACTTATCGCCGAGTTATCGCCACTTTAACGCAGCAAAAGTGGCGATAGAATTACCGCCCCATTCGCAACCCGGTGCTAACTGCCTACATTGCCACATAACCCGCGATAGCTGCCGCAAAAAACATCGCCACGGTTGACCCCGCCAACTAACGCTAATGAGATGCAGAATAGGCGTGTCCGTGCAAAAACACACGAAAAGACAACACCACTCGATTCACAACAGACAGCCAGATCTGCGATGCGAGTCAAAAACAGGCGATAACCCGCGGTAGCAGCAGGGATTTAACACCTGCCTTTTGCTGGTGCTAAGCAGGATGACTACCTGCACCACAAAAGGGAGCCCAGCCCACAGCCACACCCGAATAAAAACAGATGCCATGGAGCCACTGCTCATGCAGCTCGGAGACCCTAGAGGCCCACAACACCAACCGCCACCTCCCCCAGGCCCCCACACACCCCTGTGCCCTCCATCGGCACACCCACCCCGGACAAAGATGTGGCACAGCAACTCAACGAAATCACGAGAAAAAAAAGAGCCTGATGTCGCACAAATACAACAACAAACATACATGTGTGTCCAGAATAAGGAGAAACCAACATTCCACTTTGAGATTCCCACAACATAACTTTATTGATACACAACACAAAACAACAATACTGAAGAAGCCATGAGGATCCACTCCGGACAATCTGGAAGTCACAGCCTGCAAGAAAAAACCAAGATAAGAACGTGTGTCATGCGCACATCAAAGGACAGTGAGAGAGAGAAAGAAAGAAAGGGAGAGCGAGAAAGAAAGAGAGAGAGAGGGAGAGAGAGAGAGAGCGAGAAAGAAAGGGAGAGAGAGAAAGAGAGGGAGAGAGAGAGTGAGAGGGAGAGAGATAGCGAGAAAGAAAGGGAGAGAGAGAAAGAGAGGGAGAGAGAGACAGTCAAAGGAAGAGAGGGAGAGGGAGAGGGAGAGAGACTGCTGCCCATGCGCACCCCGGCCCCACTGCTCACCTTCCGCCACTGGTGTGTCTCCAACCATGTGCCGGTGCACGCTCCGAGCCCGGGACACACGACCTTGGCAGCCTCCACATCACGCAGAGCCGACCCGCGGCCCACTAGGTCACACACCTGAATCTGTGCCTTGAGTTCGGAATGGGAGAGTCCATCACAGTGCACACGTCACCAACACAGGCTGCACACCCGCTCAGCTCCATAGGTGCCACTAACTGTGAACATTGAGGCAACGCCACGTGGCGGTAGGCCCGTGTCGCACGCAGGCTCCGGCCACACTGCAGTCCACCAGGTCCCCTCTCTGAAATCGAGTACACAAAAAATAATTGCAGAGTCCAATTCATTGTACACGGCATCACCGCCTGTCCGCCCCTGCGCACACATACTGCTGTACCCCAGCCCCTCCTGCCGCCCAGCGGTGAATGTCCGCCCCTGCGCATCCAGGCCCCACTGCTCACCTGCTGCCACCGGTGTGTCCCTAAGAGGGCACACCACGTGCCGGTGCTAACTCCAAGGCTGGGGCCCACAGCCTTGGCAGTCCCCACATCATGCGGCACACCCCCACAGTCCAGCTGGTCCCACACTTGATACTGGGTCTTGAGTCAGCAATGGCAGTGACCAGATCAGTGCACACGTCATCATCGCAGGATGCACACCCGCTCAGCTCCATAGGTGTGACTAACCCTGTGCAACTCAAGCCAGCGCCACATGGTGGTAGGCCTGTGACGGCCGCCGGATGTCGGGGGCGACTAACCCTGTGCACCACAAGTCATGGACCCTCCATGATTGAGTCCAGTTGCGCGTACGCTGCCAGGTCACCTCTGGCAGTGGGGAATGGGACGTTGCAGACCACTTTTATTGGCGGTGTCACATGGCCTGTGACGCATCTGCTGGATGGGTGTGGTGTGTGTGCAAACCTGCCCTCAGGGAGTGGCCGTGGCATGCTGGCAACTAGACCAGTGACCAGCAGATCCCAAGCGTGGAATCCTGGAAGCATAGTGGCTATGTCGCCCTCGGAGCGTAAGCGTAGTGGTCTGGCCTGGCATACGCCGGACCAGCGTCGGGCGTGCAAGAATGATCCCGGGGCTCAGGGCTCTGGTTCAGTCCTGTCCGGACAAGGAAGTGACGAATGCATGTGTCTCTGCTGTAGTGGCTATGCCGCCCGGAACGCAATCGGCAATGTAGCACCCTATGACTCATGTCCCACGGCGTGTGCAACATGGACGTCAGGGGGAATCACTGCCCCAACACACATCCACACTTACATACTTGAATGAATGAAGACATGACACAGCTGTGCAATGGTAAATGATTTAATGTCATCCAGTGGAGTGTTGCAGCTGGAGCAGTACAGGGGCATGCAGACCCCACTTCACATCATAGGCACGTGACGGGCCAGCCAGAGCCCTCCAGGGCATGACAAGTACATCGGAAGAGGAAGAGTCCAGACCGCAGTCTGATCTCTGTGTCATTGGTCATCTAACAGAATATGGCAGTCCATGTCGTGGTCCAAGGTGAGAGTCAAAGAGTGCATCGGGGGCAGTGGAAGGTCATGATGCCAAG
The DNA here is from genome assembly GCA_963921515.1 of Calotriton arnoldi. Classification (NCBI taxonomy): domain Eukaryota; kingdom Metazoa; phylum Chordata; class Amphibia; order Caudata; family Salamandridae; genus Calotriton; species Calotriton arnoldi. The sequence goes on from CAWUFW010021227.1 coordinate 20,263, forward strand.
GGCAGAACCAAGATGCAACAGGCCAAATGGGTGGGAGGAATGCTACTGCCGCCTCATGATCAAGAAGTCTGGTCCATCCACATCCTCATCCTCTGATGTGTGCTCTGCCTCACCTGTGGGTGCTGCAGTTCCGGCTGCAGCACTGTGTGCCACTGACACATCAGGGGCGGGAGGTGGATTTTCGGCCACAACGTGTGGCAGTGACACATCAGGTGCAGGAGTAGATATGTCTGTTGCACTGTGAGGCACTGACACACCAGGGGGCGCATATGTGGATGGTGTAGGAGCAGCAGCATCCTACTGCACCAGGCCTTGTGGCAACAATGCCATGATGAGGATCTGCAGGGCATGGTATATCCCAGCTACATTTTGCTGATGTGCAGCAGTGACAGCCAACCTTTCCGCCTCCATCTGCACCATGTCCTCCATGAGCCTCCGCATTTGTGCCAAATCACTGCTGAGATCGCTGGAGCCACTCAGACTTGACAGGTGTTCTTGTCTCCAAGTCAGGACTCCAGCGATGTCGGCCAGCGCTCATTGGAGACCTTGGAGCAGACTGTGGGCGTCCGTCAGGCACTGTAAGTGGTCCCCGAAGGGACGTAGACACACATGGATGGCATCACGTTTGGCTGCCAGGAGAGCAAACCCCACCCGCACCTGATCAGCCAGCTTCTCCTGGGCCTCTAACACACAGGTTTGGAAGGCCAGGTGTGTTCCGTTGGGGTCCTGGGAGACAGCAGGTGTGGCAGGTGCTGCCTGCTGTGTGGTCTGTGCAGGGGGTGGGGTCTCCTCGATGCAGCTGGGCTGCCCTGATCCTGGAGGTGGGGAGCCGATGCGGGCGATGAGGTCGCTGAGGGCGTCGGTGTCGATGCTGGGCTTGTCATCCTCGTCATCAGTGTAGAGTTGTTGGGTCTGCTCTGCAGGTGGTGTTGATGGTCCCTCTGCAATGTTAAGGGGAGATGTTGCATTACATCATGTTGACATGTTTGTCCAGGCATTGTAAAACTTCACATACAGACTGCATGGCGATTTACATTGTGACTGTGTAGGGGGTGATGCCTGTTAGATGCGGGACAGTTGACATTACTACACCATCAGGGATGTGAGGTTGTACTTGTGCAGTTTCATCTCATATCCCCCTGCTATGCCAAATGTTATTGTCCAGTATCTTCACACAAGCGGCAGCAGTTTTGCCCTCTGACCTGTTGTTCACGTGTTGCAGTTTGTACCACATTGTTGTCTATGCTGCTCTGCTCTGACTGTCATATGTGTGTGCTGCCATTTTGTGAGAGTCGCACCTGCAGCTCTGATTCTGCTGCCTCTTGTCCCTTGCAGCTGGTGTGCCTTTGACTTCTGTGTCCATGCAGTGTTGAGACGTTACCAGACTTTGGTGGATGTGTGTCTTGGTGGGAGTGGGGACTCTGGGGCATGGTTTGTCTGCAGATGTGTTGTTGACGTCAGGGGTTGATTGTGCACGTGGATGTGTCAGAGTGTGACCTGCTCCTTTACGGATGTGGTCCACACTCAGCCACCTCAGTGTCGTTGTGTGCACCATGCCATGGTAATCGGACTGCAGGCATGGGATTCGTCATGCAGTGTCATGTTGTCAGTGTGGCTCATGGACCAGCAGCTTGGCTGGGTTCAGCACATGTGCATGGGTTGTATGTGAGGTGTGTGATGTGTGGGGTGGGCCCACTCTGGGAAGATAGTCGAGGGTGACGTACTTGGTGTTGCTATGTGTACTGCAGTATGGCAAGGGGATCAGGGACATGATCCGAAGTCAATGTGGGTGTGCAGTGTGGCCCGCTCAGTTGTGCATGTGTGACATTGTGCCCATCTCCCCCCGTCCCCCTAGGCCATGGTCACTACTCACCCTGTTGCTGTTGTGTCCGGGCCAGTAGAGCAGTGTCCGGGTTCCCAACTCCTGCCACCATATCCACACTGATGACTGTCGACACCATCTCCTCCATCTCATCCAGCTCCTCCTGCGGCGCAGGACTACCACCTCCAGTCTGCATTGCTGCTTTGAGGTTGTTGGCGAGTTTGCGCTTGGTTTTGCGCTTGATATCGGTCCATCGCCTCTTGACCTCGTCCATTGACCTCCTCTGCACTCCGACAGCATTCACCTTGTCCAAGATGGACTGCCATATTCCATTTCTTGTGCCCAATGACACGGTGGAGGTGATGAACAGTTGCTGATGGTGTCCTATCACCTCCGTGACCAGGATCTGATTCTCCTGCGGACTGAACTGCGGCTTCCTCTTCTTGTTGTTCTTCACTGTCCCCGAGGTCCCTGGCCGGGGCTCCGGGGGGCTTGTGGGGTTCTGACCGTCCCCTGTGCCTGCTTCGCCTGACTCCATCATGCTTGGCTGTTGGTGTTTTTTTGTTTGGTGTTTTTTTCCTTCTGTTTTTGTAGTGATTATTCACGCATGACGTGTGTGTGTTGCAGGCCTTGCGCGCCTTATCGCAGATTGTCTCTTCGAGATTGGGCCCATCGCGACTTTTTTCGCGCTAGGGTTTGGGTTTTTATCACCGTCGCGCTAGTTGTTTCGCAGACATTTGCCGCGTTCACATGCGGATTTCGCACGGTGTCGCCGTGTTGTGAATGCCACGTTGACACAGTGTTATTTTCCCGCGATGGACTGCGATGTGGGAAGTTGCGGTAAGCTATTTTGGCGATGTTTATCGCACGTTCTTGTGAATATACCCCAAAGACTGCCCCAATTTGTGTTACGTGCTTCAAAGCGGATCAGCAATAGTGTACCACCACGCTTGGATTAGAACAGGTAAATTTATTGCACCAATGAGAGATATATGAGGGACTCTGAGTGATAGTTTCATGGGGTGGCTGACAGTGAGGGAGGGTGTTCAACTATAATTTGCGAGCCAGACTGTGAATATTTGCAATGTTTAAGGTCTGATGGGTGAACATTTTTCCTAAAGGTGATTGGCCCTTCCCCTTTCACACTTAGCAAGATTTGCTTGCCAAGTCAACTCCTTTTTTTCTGGTTCACAAATTATTCTACAAAGACCGGACCAGTCCATTTAGTTACCAAACACAAATCTTCACAGGGGCGTGGCCAGCAGCCAGTGGAGTTTGCAGCTTTGCTCTGGGCTCCGGTCGGCCGATCCCCTCCCAGTGCCATACTTCAGATCTGTGTCCGATTTGTGGCCCTGACTGTCCGCCCCGGACTGCTGCTACACGGGGGAGGGGGCTGATGCCCTCATAACCCATGGCAGGGCCGATAACCAACATTTCGACTCAGCACTTGTTTAAGCCGCGAGGTTGCAACTTACGATGGCGGCAGCCTCGGGCTATGGTCCCTCAGATAAGTGGTAAGCCTGCCGCTGACCTCTTTTTCTGGTCTTTCTGCACCGAATGCCCAGTGGTGGTGGGGGCTGCCCCATGGGACCCCAACTGGGTGGACCCCCTACTGTCCCGGCGGGGAGCAGGCCAGAACGGCGGAGCACGTCCTCTCTGAAGAGAGGGAAGGAGCAGTGGTAGCTGGGAGCTGTGCTCTTTGGGCCAGGGGGTGACTCTGGGAGGTGACACCTGTTATCCTGGAGAGTGAATGAAGAGATTGCCCGGACCCGACTTCCTGCGGTCAAGAGGAGGAGAAGCGCCTCTACAATATGGCGCAACACCGACCCTACCTAAGAAGAGGGAGCGAGGGCTGAGAAAAGGTGTGGCCTAGAGCTCACTGTCCAGAGACGACTGTCACCTGGAGTCTGATGAGTGCTGTCTGATTGCTAATGAGACAGAGGTGAGGCAGAGAATGTGGGGCTCAGTTGGGGCACGTTCAGCCTGTGTACTGGCAGGCACCCGAAAGGCAGATAAAAGCACACATTTGACATGGGGAGGCTGTCTCCCGCAGGGGTGTTGCCATCTGCGCTGGAGCCTCTTTCTGTTATTTACCCTCAACTCCCTGGTCGGGAGTGGCTCTCCCACAGAGACAGGTGAATGCTGCCCAACTGCTGCTGAGACAGAGGTGAGATGGCGAGTGGGGGGCCTGGCTCGGACATGTTCGGCCTGTGTATTGGCAGGCACCCAAGAGGCAGATAACAGCGGGCCTCACTCATCGGGACGGGGTTGGCCGCTGCAGAGCCTGTCGCCCATGAGGGGGCCGCAGGCTGCGCTGGAGCCTCTCCATTGCATTTGCCCTCAACTTATTGGCTGGTGGTGAACTTAGGACTGCCATGTAGGCTGCACTAACATACCTAACCTACATTGGGGTGGTAGAGGTGACTGAACTCGCCCTGTCGTGGGCAGCTACTGCAAGTGAGGGGCCACATGGAAGGATCAGCCACATAACGAAGAAGTCTGGAAGTGCTGGGGTGGCCTGCTACCTCTGAGACGCATCCACCAGCGAAAGTCACCTTACAGAGGGATGTGCAAGATCTGGTTGCTTACCGTGCTTTGTCTCGATTAGTTCAGTGACCTCGCCTATATCCCCGCTCTGATATGCGGAGTGACTGAAGATTGCGTGCCCTTTGTCACCACGATCCCGCCACAGAAGGTGGAAACTTGGCCATGTGGGACATGGACAAGTCCCCTCATGGATGAGAATTGGTCCCTAAAGAGCCTGAGGGATATGCCTCGGACATCAGGGGCTCCTTAGCCAACAAAGACAGATAGAATCCCCAAACTACAGGATATCATTCTGGCTAATGGGGAATCCTGGATGATCCTGGAACTTGCACAATGAGTCCCGATCTGACCTAGAGCCCACGTGGACCTCCACGTGCCTTATACGTTGGGAAGTGTTCTGACCCTTGCGGTGTGGCACATGGTGCTGTGGCTGGGGCTCTCCCCACGGCTGCTGGCGTAATGGGGAAGACTACCAGAAAACAAGACCCTGAACCCTAAGCCCCGACTCAGGAGGGTATTGAGGAGTCTACCCCAATGGAGCTAAACAGCCTATCACAACAGGACCCTGCTGCCAGGGAAACACTACAGGATATTCTTCATGCACTAGCTGCCTCCAGGACGTCCGTAGAGCCTAAAATAGACATCCTTAGAGAAGATATGGGGCTCCTGAGAGCAGGTGACCGCCGACTAGCAGAACGGGTCACCACAACCAAGACAGATATAGCGGATATGAGACTGACTTTATATTTTGCAGCAGACAGGCTGGCAGCACTAGAGACACAAATCTGCATACTCGAACTATGCGCTGAAGATGCGGAAAATAGGTCATGCCGCAACAACTTGAGTATAATCGGACTGGAGAAAGTGGAAGGTGGCAATATGGTGGAATACCTGGAGAAATGGATCCAGGAGGAAGTGGCGGAGAAAGGCCTAACCCCGTGCTAGGCTCTAGAGCGAGCCCACAGAGTACCTGCGAGGCCCTCTTCCCCAGGAGGACCCCCACATCCAGTGGTGGCAAGGTTGCTGTTTTACAAAGATCGGGAACAAATGCTCTGACAAGCCAGACAGAAAGGCCAGCTGGTGGTCGACAACAGCATGGTCAGTATATTCCCAGACATCTCAAGGGAGGCCCAACAGCAACGTTCATCTCATCTGGCAGTGAAGAAGAAGGTACACCAAATGAAGATCCAGTATGCAATGCTATTCCCCGCACGGCTCAGCGTGGTGACCCCGACTGGTGCTCATTTCTTTTAACTCACCACAGGAGGTGTGGGACTGGATTGACCAACAGGCTTCCCAGAATCCCGATCAGACCCCACGGGGCAACGCACGAAGAAGAGAGGTCGACTGCGCGGAGGGAGGGGCAGGTCCTTGGTGGCCCCCTCCCATGCTGAAACGCAACAGGAACGAGATAGAGTGGTAGCGGTAATCACTTCGCTGAGCGCCTCTGGAACTAGAGAGACATGCTCGTTGACTGGAAATGATGCTGAAGACTCGGACTCTGACCACAGCTCCAGTATGCTGGGGGGACCCTGCCAATACTGCTGACAGTAACTCCCAGAACTGCCGATGAGATCATCTGAAAACTGTCCTGAATCGCAGGTATTATAAGGGAAAAGTGGGATGGCACGCCCACGTGGACCGAAGGCCCAGGGCTGCGATTAATGACTGAGCAGGCCCCCATGGCCAGCACTCTTAGAGAGTATAATGTTCACTGCGTGGGAGAGAGGCCCTGAGGAACTGGGGGACGATGGGTTAATCCTTTGCATAAGAGGCTTGCAGGAACCCCAGTGGGTTCTTTACTGTTGCACTGATTGCATTTGGATATGAGGGGTTTGCTGACTTGTCCTGGGGTGGGGCTGTTAGGGTGTTATAGGGTTAATTGTTAAGGTATCTGCAGATGACATATGCCGGGGACCTACATACTGGAGAATGATGGTGGGCTCCCACCTCTCCGGGCAGAGGGCTCACGTCCAAAGGGGAAACTCTGCACCTTATCCGAAACACATCAATGACTGACCTCACACCATATAAGATTCTCACTTGGAACATTAGAGGTATGCACACCATGTCTAAATGCTACAAAATATTCTCCAATTTGAACAGGCATGGAGTGCACATTGCTCTATTGCAAGAGATCCACTTGTTGGCTAAGGAGGGGGCTGCACTCAGCCACATGTGGCGGGGTCAGGTATACTACACCTCGCACCCGACATTCGCCAGAGGGTTGTTGATCTGGATCAGAGTTGGGGTCCCCTTCCAACATACTGAGGATTTGATAGACACGGAGGGCCGATGTATGGTGGTCACAGGCAGATTAGATGGTCGGGATGAAGCAATAATGAATGTCTATAGGCCCAGCGCAGACCAGGGAGATTTTTTGTCTAAGCTCTCGTGCACTCTGGCGACTTACCTACCTCACTGCACAATTCTGGAAGGGGACTTTAATTGTATAACTGACCCCTTGATGGACTGATTGCATCCCCTGCTTGGAGAGGTGCCTGTCCATCGCGTGGCCAAGACCTTCACAGAATGGCAGAGTAGATGGGGACTGATAGATCCCTCGAAATGCCTCTACCTTACGTTTCAAGACTACTCCTATTTCTCCCATGTGCACAACCTCCATGTTAGGCTGGATACCTTCCTGGGCTCCCCGGATATCCACGCCGTGACCCATGATGTGGAATATCTGACACACACAGTACCAGATCATAACTGGGTCCTCTTGCATCTACAGTGGGGTACCCCTCGCATAATCGCACCTACTTTGCGGCTCAAACCGGAAGCACTGGAAGACCAGATCTTCCTTGACGACATTAGGGGACACATCACGCATTACTTTGCTGAGAAGGCCGACACTGCCTCATCCAGATTGACAGAATTCAATGCCTTTAATGCGATAAACAGGGGTAGATGCATAGCAACTTCTATAGGAGTCTGACATACCCTGGAGATGGGGCTGGAGGTAGCTGATCAGGAACTAAGGACCTTATAAAGACAGAGACCACAGCACCCTCAGCTAGGCCAGGCCCTGCTGGATGCCAAAGAGGGAGTGGCCTCCCAGGTTGAGTGGTTGCTGTGTTTTGATTATCAAAGATATATGGAACAGACACATGCATAAAGGGACCGACTGGGATCCCTAGTGGCCTGGCTGCCTAACCCGGCCCAGAGGGGCTCGCCAGTCATAGAAGTTGAGGACAATGACAGACACCGACTATATAGGCAGAATGAGATCAACCAGAGGTTCCTGGGGTTTTATACTACCCTGTATAAGAGTGTGACGAGACAGGGGGAGGAGACGATGGGGGACTTCCTTGTGCTGTTCCCTCTCCCTGCCCTGACTGCAGTGGAAGTGGAGGCATTGGGGGCTCCATAGACATGCATGAGGTAAGAGCAGCTATTAGAGGGCTGGCCAGAGGCAAAACACCGGGAACAGATGGGATACCTGCTGAGTTTTATGCTGCTTATGCGGAGAAGCTAGCCCTAGGCTGGCGGACATGCTTGAGGAGGCAGCAGCGGAGGGCTCCCTCCCCGCACCACATGGGAGGCACTGGTCCTTCCCCTCCTCAAATCAGGTAAATCCCCTTTAGACTGTAAGGCCTTCAGGCCCTTGTCCATGCTTAATCTGGACATGCCCGGCACTGCACGGCTACTGGGACGAAGTTACGAAGAAAGTGGCGGCAATCATTGAGCGGTCTATTCCTTGTTCGCTGACTCACTGCCTCCTGAGCCTGATCCCCCATACCTCCAAAACATGGGTCACCAGCAGATTTCAGGAACTGGCCTTTATCATAGCTAAACAGGAAATAACAAGGCATTGGAAAACACCTGAAGGGCCTCAAATAGCACTGTGGAAGAAAGATCTAGAGAGATGGGTGGATTGTGAGGGAGGAGTCTTGCTCAGGAATGCTCGAAGGGGGATCAGCTCAGTTGAGAGAGCAAGGGCCTTGGAGGCACTGGTGGATGTCATGAAAGACCCAGAACCAGAATTGGGGGAATCCACACAACTTATGCGATCCCTTCCTGGGAGTACAACACCTCACAACCCTCGGGGTGGGGCGCCCGGAGGAGACCCAGGAGAGTCTGAGGATAGCCAATAGACTAAATTGGTGAGTTAGAAGAGATCGCAATTAGGGGAATATCCGGGATCAGAGTGGGAATAATCCCATTCACATCTCTAAGGCATGGCAGCGATCTGCTGAAGGGGAGGGGGAGTTCGCAAAAGGGATGTTCTGGGCGAATAATGTTGATGTATGCTGTTGTACACAATGTAATTTGTCTTTACCCATCAACATGTCAAGTAGAGTCTCCTAACTAATGTACGCATTGCGTGATTATTAAATGCAATAACATCTGTTAAAAAAACCACACACAAATTATCACAAAAAAATTACTCAATGTTTCTCTTCTTATTCATTAACAGCAGTGCACTGCAAATCGATCTCTTTCATTTGGGTTGGGAGTCAGAACAGAGTTGGACATATTTGTTACTCAGATTCAGGAGGTTGATAGCAGAACTCAGGGCAGGACTACCTCAACAACAGGAAGAAGAAGGAAGTTATCAACTTCAGGGAAACCAACATGATGATGGCTCCAAGAGGCCTACTTAGCTCTGTGGACTGGTGAGAGATGCATTAATTTGGGAAATGCAATTGTGCTGGGTGTTGTGCTGGCTTAAATTTGAAACTCCTTTATTATGTTGTCAGGTCAGGGACCTATTGTCGTAAGTAACTGAAGACAGACTTGTGATGTCACATCATCACCTTATGCACACGCATGGCTAAATGTTCTGACAGTTGTGAAACTGATCAGCCTGGTACATGGAGTCACTTGTCTGTGATTTGTTTAATTTGCTCTCACTTCTCAGTTAATCGATCATACATGAGTCATAAAATGAATAATTGCAGCAGACTATGCTCTTTCTCTGACTCTCTGAGTCTTCTTGTTGAACTCCTCATAAAGCTTATCTTCTGTTCTGTACTTCTTCTTGAGTCTACAATATATTTTCTGTTTTACAATCCACAGGCCTGTTCTTCTCCTGCACAAAATGAGAAAGCTCCATAAGACTCCTACTTATCTTACAGGACCACTTCAGCCAGTCACCCAAGATTGACGGACAATCCAAGAAGAATGCAGATGCACCGCCCAATTTGTCACTACAGTATAATTTTTCTTTTAAGAATCATTTTTTAGAACTGTGTGGGTTCCCTTTTCTCCTTTAAATCAATGGGGGACAGAAGAGCGCAATATTTTAATGAGGTCCTACACCCTAGCTCCTCCCGGGAAACAGTACAATTATTATCAACACCGGGGTAGTTCCTCTACCAAGTGGATACAGACAGTTGCGCCAGATAGCTAGGGTATGTGACACTAGGAGATCTGAGAATCAGATCTTAATGCCCTCACACACCTGTTAGGGTGTCATGCTTCATCATTGGGCGCTCCTCGTCTGGCTGGCGCTGCAATGCCTAACGGGCCTAAGGGCTTCTTTATCTGAGATCTTTTGATCTGAAGATGCCGTAATGATGAATGCAGGTGAGGGAGTTGCAGTGAGTTTAGTGAGTGAGTGGTGACTTAAAATAGGCTCTGGTACCCGCAAACAACTGATTTAATGAGAAAAGGGTACCAGGACTAGGTAAAAACAGTGGTGCTATCTTGTGGTCCTTAGGTATCAGGATAGCTGCTAGTCGAAAATGGTCACTAGTATCATGAGGTCAACATGTTTCGTGCCATGTGAGCCCAATCTTCGGGCGGTACTTCATCAGGACCAAAAGCCAGTTTGCCCCTATCTGGGGCTGAGGGTCCCCTCGATAATCGAGGGGGACCTAATAGTGTATGCCAGTTTCCCTACTAGGGTCCCGGTCAGCGATTCCACCTAAGAAAGGGAGAGATAAGGCAGAAAGGAAAACAAGCGACACACATTTTTAAATAAAGTTCAAGGTGTGCCATACAAGTGCAATAATTTATATATGTGTGCAGTCGTGTATTTACAAGTCCTACTGAACTGGGTGACGTGCATCTGCTATGTGTTGCAGTAAGGTTATCACTCCTTATCAAGCAGGGTACAGCAGGCATTGGATTTAAAATTAGGAAATAAAAACTGCTTTCGCGCAACAAATAGGTTGAGGACATCACTATGTATTGTTAAAAATGCTAGCCATGTACATTTCACTTGGAGGATGCCGTATTATTGCATTGTAATGACTTACCTCAATTGAGGTTGGGTAATGATTCTTAGGCGAATTGGAGGGTCCCGACCACAGTGAGGGACACCTTCATAAGAGGAGAAGCATCCGTACACTAATTACAAACATTCTCTCATCGGGAGTGTTACCGTTAGCGATAAGGCATAAGCGCTTGGTGTTTCTACTGAGTGGTGAGTCACTTCACTCCTCCATAAACTGTCATTTTCAAACCTAAATGACAGAACATTTAGATATATAATAATAGGTTTGGTCTCTGGGGAGTAAGAACTGTTTGCAATGCATTTAACTGAACTGTGCCATACGCATTCCTTCATTTCCTTCCACAACAGATTGATGTGCTGCTCATTGTTGCCCAGACGAATGTTATTGTTGTGTAGTGTTTGTCTTTGTAACACCTTTCCTCAAATCCCCATTCCCATCCATTCATCAAACACCTAACCCTCTGTGTGATTTATTGAAGTGTGACTTAATTTACACCATAAATGGATCACACACTTGGTAGGGAGGATGTGGTGAAAGCGACACAAACTCACTGCCCGATCTTCTACTACATTAGCAATAGCCCCACTTACCCACCGACGCATAAAAGTGATCCCTATTTTAGATATAGAAGAACATCATGTAAGCATCATCATTCAGGCCTTGTGTTGCGTAAACGCTTAACTTTGTCCTCTCCAGACTTTGAGTCCACTTTTCCTGAATTGAGGATTTCATTACTTTAGTTGTAATTAAATATTAGCTCCCCATTTTTCAGAAGAAGTTACTATTGCGTGTTATTTTATTAGGTATTCTTTGTTGTGTCATGGTGGTAGTAGATAGTGCTGGTCTTAATCTTTGAGAAGCTATGCTATAAATATAACCCACTAATTGTGTTTTTCTTTCAATTTAGTTGCATGTGATGGATAATTCTTTTGATTAATCCTACATTTGGAGCTCACCTAGGTGGAACCTTGCTTGTGATGCATTCCCTGTTAGCCCACAAGCCTGCTCTACTATCACCACCATTAAGAATAAGAACGGCACCTTGGGAAACCCTGCAGTAACTTAGATGTTGGAAGACTGAGAGAGGTAGGAGCCATCTCTTCATCTATTCAGGTAAGAGAGTTTGATAAACGGATTAAAAAATCAGGCTGCTCAAAAAGGCAACAGTGCAAAGTAAAAGTAAAACTCAAAAAAACTACTTTGTGCATAAAGTATGATAAAATAATTTTTCCCTTTAAAATTTAACAACAAAAAGCCACCCATTCCACCCACATCAGGCCCACCCTTCTCCCCAAACAAATCTCCCATCCCCAACCAATGTCCAACAAAGAAGGAAACTGTCCAAGAAAGTCCAAAAAACACCTAGTCCCATCTCTCTTCCCACCCTCTCCACCCACAACAAAAGTCCCTCCCTCCAAAACAAAAAATTAAAAAAGGGCTCGGAAGAGGGTGTCATCAATCCGGGGCCAGAGTTGATCCAGGCTCTGCTCTATCCTTCCCAACCTGCTCTCGAAACGATCCATCCACTGCAGGAGGCAGTGCTGGAATACGCAGTCTGAGCGGGAGGGGGGCAGTTGTGATGGTTAGGGCCCCTGACTCCTGGCAGTGGTGCAGGCGATGTACTGGCCAGGAGGCTTGAGGCTGCAGATGGCTGGATGAACTGGGGACCGAGGCAGAGCCAGATGCTTCCACATCCTCATCCTCCATGGCCACCAGCTGCCTGTATTTGGCCTGGATGGTCTCCAGTATCTGCTGCCGCAGCCAGGCTTCTATCTCCTGCCGTGTCGGTAATGGTGGTTGTAGGAGAGTAGGATCTGCTTCACATGGGTACCCCCACTTTTTGCTGATGCTTCACTGTTTTTCGACATTAGTCTGGCTGGGGCCCTGCTAATCAGAACCCCAGCCTAGCTGCTTCCTCTCTAAAATGGTTTCCATGTGCCTTAGGCACATCACTGATTGGAATCTGGAGTGCCCTTATAAGTCCCTAGTATATGGTATACTATGTACCAAGGGCATAGGTACCTCAGAGGCCTACCAGGGGCTGCAGCATGTATTATGCCACCCCTGGAAGGCCATCCAAACTGACACCACAGGTCTGCTACTGCAGCCTGGGTAAGGTGGTGCATGCACCCTCTACTGTGATATAGGTTACCTATATCACTAAATAAATACACACATATAAACCTATAAGTCACTCCTAAGGCAGGCCTTATCAATCCTAAAGGCAGAGTGCATGGTTCCTATGTGAGAGGGTGCCCCTGCATGAGCAGGGCCCCTCTGCAGCGTTCGGAGACCCTTCTCTGATGCTGTTTGTAGTGCAGCCTGACCATATACTCTTAAGCGCATTATAACCTCGCGTTAAATGCTAACTTTGGAATGGCTGCACCTAAACATGTCGTGTTTGGTGTCAAACATCTTGGAATACTACCCCCCGCCAATTCTGGCGGCGGGGGTAGCATTCCACCCTTCTAGAGGGAAAGACATGTTAACTCTGGCTAGCCCGGTAACTTCTTTCCAAAGCCCTGGCATCACAAAATGGATGCTGCTGCCACAGACACAAGTCTGGCCTCCTGCTGCTGGACGAAACTCCGGCAGGGGAGGCCTGGACAATAGGTTTCCTGTCCCAGGGAGGTGTGACCACCTCCCCAGACAGGATAATGTGTATTGGGGCTGGGCGGGAGCACTTTCGGGTGCTTTGAAGTCCTGCACTGGGGGCACATTTGGTGTCCTTGTGCATACCCCAGTTCAAACCGGATCAGGGGCTTGCAGCCCCTGCTTTGGCGCGAACTGGACAAAGGGAAAGGGATGTAGCCACCCCTCTGCCCTGACCCACCCATAGGTGGGGCCACAGAGTAGTCCAACCCCTAAACTTAGTATAAGTATAGGAACCCAGTCCTTAGGACTTTAGATTATCCCTGGATGAAACTCTGAAACAGAATCCTGGACCTTCAACGCTCTACTCAAGATTAGAGGACAGAAGAATCTCCCTTGGGGTCAAGGAGTGACTCCCCTGCTTGGCAGGCACCAAAGAAGCATCTGTCCGGTTTGCATTTCTGAAGCTCCCGTCGGACGCCGAAGTCATCGCATCACCAGAGGTGGATTCTCAGACTTCCCCGAGGCTACCCTGAGTCCCCAGCAAAGCTGAGGCCCGTAGCTATCGTGGGTGACGTGAGACCGTGACCCCTGGACACCGAGCACATTTGCAAGTGCATCCTCTTCTGGGTCTCCCACGAAGTCGTGCTTTGGGCTCCGAGTAGCCCTAGCCTCCAGCACCAACTGCACCAAAGATCACTGGCCTCCACTCCATGAGTGTCCTGTGAGCCAGATCCACGTGCGACGTCTTGAGGCTCCTTCGCGGTCGCTAGCCCGTTGGCTAGTAGACCTTAACGAAGGCCAATCTTTTTCTTACTTGGCATCCTGGTTGCTCCAGTCCTGCCCTCACTTACCGTTGCTGGGTGAGTTCTCCAGACCTTGCTGGTCTGCACCATCGACGATCTACATCTTCATCGAGACTTGCCGTTGCCAAGGCATGTTGGGTCCAATCCGGTCGCCGACACCTCAGCACTCGACAGACATTGTGTACCAGCCCGAATCCTGCTCCTGGTCACCGACAACGCCTCCTGGACCTCGTCGCTGAAGAGTCAAGACGACCGTCAACGCACCTGAAGCACTCGACATCGGTGGGCATCTGTCCATCACCTTCCTGGTCACTGGCTAGTGACCCAGACTCTGTCCCCTCTGCTTTCAGGTTCTTCAGATCTCCGATCCACTCTTGGATCCACCCGGACACTTTCCACTTGGTCGCCAGCAGCACTTTGCAGCAGATCGCCATTCAAATCGACGACGAAACCCGACCCCGAAAGGCACCTATGCACCGGCTTCCCTGGGTGAGGTAACACGAGTACTCCGGTGCTCCCGTGGGTAGAGACTCTTCAAAGTACTAGTTCTCAAAGGGTTTGCTCCAAGTCCTCCTTTAAGTGTCCCTTTTCTTTAATTTCCTGATCGCGACTTTCTCCATAGAAGTCAACGGCGTATCGCGGTTGTGTATTTACACTGCACGCGTCCCCGTGGGTCCCCTGTGTCACTACCTTGGGTGGTTCCTTGTGGTCCAAGCACTTCTAGAGGCTCTAGGCCTAGTGTCTAGTTCAGTCGTGGTTCTTATACCACTTTATTGGTATATGGTTTGGTACGCCCCTAGGGCCCAAACGTGTATTTGTGCTATTACTGTGTTTAAATAACTTCTAACTTATGTACTTCGAACTCTAGCCTCATAAAGAGACTAGAGGGGTGTGTTTAGCAATAAATACATATATTTTGAATATATACCTGGTGTGGTGCTCTTTCATTTGGTCACTCAAGAGATTATAGACTGGTAAAACAAGCTGCTTTACATTCCTTCCAAGACTTAGCCTGAAGGCTGCTCTCCATAGCTACCACTAGGATAGCTTTCAATAAGGTTGTCTTTAACCTATCTCCAATAAGGGGTTGTTTGGACTGGTGCAAGGTGCCCACTATAATTAGTGGACAGCATATGCCAGGCCAACTTCTCACATTGGTGGCAGCGTGTGGGATTCCAGCTTGCTATTGTTTTACCAGATAATCTCAATTGAATTGATCAACTGAAAACCACTAAAGGTACCTAAGGTACATATAATTTAAGCTTAGAATACAGTAAGTTCTACTGAACTTAGAGTTGTGTGTTAAGGGATAGCACAACCCTTTCTACAACTCAAGAGAGTTTAGTAGGCCACACTAGAGTAGGTAGTGCATACACCACACCACACTAGTAATGTCTTTAAGGGTAGGATCTAAAGAATCCTTGCAGGAAGCCACTGAGCTTCCACCCTCCAAGTATGATACACTCCCATTCTTGGAATTGAGAGCATTATGTAACTTGAGGAAATTAAGGACAGGCCAAAGTCCCACCACCCAACACCTTAAAGAGTTGTTGGTGGCTTATGACCTTAGTAAGCCCTTGGGGACTGAAGGGGTAGGAGCTGAGGGTGGGGCAGAAGAGGAGGCAGGGGCCAGGGGTACCAATACCCCCAGCCCCACCTCTGAAACTGGCCAGGAGGGTGACAATGGCCCTGACCTGGATAATCCAATCCCTCCTGAGGAAGATGAAGAGGATGATCAGGATGATGCCCTCTTTGTCCCCCCAGGAAGGATTATGAGTGTGCCCAGAAAGTCTAGATCTCCTTCTCAGGAGTCTAACCACTCTGGCACCTCAATAGGGAGTTCTGTCTCATCTCATAGGAGGGAATCCTCTCATGAGAGAAGAAATAGGCTGGTTCAATATGAGGAAGCTCAGCTTGAAATCAGAAAACAGCAACTGGCTATAGACAGGGAGTCCCTAGATCTCTTTAGAGAGAGAAGAAAGTTGGGACTAGAGTCCCATGGTGGCAGCCATGTCCCTAGAGATAGGAAAAGGTCCTATGACCATAGGAACCTGAGCAAGATTGTCCCTCCCTATCAGAATGGGGATGACATCCACAAGTGGATAACTGCTCTAGAGAGGGCCTGTAAAGTACAGAAGGTCCCTCAGGAGCAGTGGGCAGCAATCTTGTGGCTCTCCTTTGCAGACAAAGGTAGAGATAAGCTCCTCACTGTTAGAGAGGAGGATGCTGATAATTACAAGGTCTTGAAGAGTGCTCTTATTGATGGGTTTGGCCTAACCACTGAACAGTACAGGTTGAAGTTCAGAGATACCCAAAAAGCACAGACTCAAGACTGGGTAGACTATGTGGATTGTTCTGCCAAGGCTCTGGAAGGCTGGTTGATGGGCAGTAAGGTGTGTGACTTCTCAGGATTGTATAATCTGATGATGAGGGAGCAGATTCTTAATAACTGTCAAAATCAGCTGTTGCATCAATACCTGGTAGACTCTGATCTGACTTCTCCCCAAGAATTGGGAAAGAAGGCAGACAAATGGGTCAGAACCATGGTGAAGCAGAAGGTACAGAACCAAGGTGGGGAAACCAAGAAGCAAGATGCTAAGAACTCTGAAAAGGGTGGGGAGAAGGGTAAAGATCAAAAGTCTTCATCAGGCCCCCAAAAATCTTCTTCAGGTGGGGATTCACAGTCTACCAAAGGGAAAGGCCAAAGAAAACCATGGTGCAAGGTCTGTAAGCAAAAGACCCACTGGACTAGTGACCCACTGGACAAGTCCAAAGACTCAAGTCCAGCACCCACCAATGCCCCTAAGGCACCTGTTCCCCCTAGTACAGTTACAGTTGGTGGGAGTGCTCCAGCCAAGGGTTTAGTAGGGTTCACCCTGTGTACTGAGTTGGGCTCTGACCTAGTCAGAGAACTAACTCAGGCTGTGTTAGTCTGTGATGGAGGCATGGATGTGCCCTCCTCTATGAGTCCCAGTAATCTGGGCAAGTACAGACAACAGCCTTTAATCAATGGACGTGAGGCTTTGGCATTTAGGGACACAGGGGCAAGTGTCACAATGGTGACACAAGACCTTGTGAATCCTGGGCAAGTTATACTTGGTGAGATGTATCAAGTGACCAATGCTAGCAATGTCAGAACAGACCATACTCTGGCAGTTGTTAACTTCTCCTGGGGAGGGGTAACTGGCCTTAAGAAGGTTGTGGTGAGTGCAAACCTACCAGTCGAATGCTTGCTTGGCAATGACTTAGAGACTTCTGCTTGGGCAGAAGTGGAGCTCAGGACCCATGCAGAAATGCTGGGGATCCCTGCAGATGTGTTTGCTGTGACCAGGTCACAAGCCAAAATGTCTAGCACTGAACAGGCCTTGGATTCTGGAAGAATGGACCAAGTGCCTTCCAAGAGGAGGAATAGTAGGGTTAAGGCAGTGCCTTCCCCCTTGGCTCAGGAAGAAGATCAGTCCCTTGAGGGGGATGATCTCAGTCCTGAAGAAGGAACTGTCCCAGAGGAACTTGAACCTGACCAGGTTGAGTTCTTGGGGACAGGGGGACCTTCTAGGGCAGATCTGAGCCAGGAGCAGCAGAGCTGCCTCTCCCTTGAACCCCTCAGACAGCAAGCTGCTGCTGAGGCTGCTGGGAAAGCTAGTGGTCCCCATACTGTGTATTGGGATGATGGACTCCTGTACTCAGAGAGTAGAGACCCCAAGCCTGGTGCTACCAGGAGGTTGGTTATACCTCTGAAGTTCAGGGGCTTCCTATTGACCCTAGCCCATGATATTCCCTTGGCAGGTCACCTGGGCCAGAACAAGACTTGGGACAGAATTGTCCCTCACTTTCACTGGCCCCACATGTCTGAAGACACCAAGGAGTTTTGTCGCTCCTGTGTAACCTGCCAGGCCAGTGGCAAGGCAGGTGGCACTACAAAGGCCCCCTGATACCACTACCTGTGGTGGGGGTGCCCTTTGAAAGGGTAGGGATTGACATTGTTGGTCCCATGGATCCCCAAACAGCCTCTGGGCACAGGTTTATCCTGGTGGTAGTGGATCATGCCACCAGGTACCCAGAAGCTATTCCCCTCAGGACCACTACAGCACCTGTGGTGGCAAGGGCCCTCCTGGGAATTTTCTCAAGAGTGGGCTTTCCTAAGGAGGTAGTATCAGACAGGGGTGCTAACTTCATGTCTGGGTACTTAAAAGCAATGTGGAAGGAGTGTGGACTGACTTATAAGTTCACCACACCCTATCACCCACAATGCAATGGTTTAGTTGAGAGATTCAACAAAACCTTGAAGGGCATGATTAAAGGGCTCCCAGAAAAGCTTAGGCGAAGATGGGACATACTCTTGCCCTGCCTTTTATTTGCATATAGGGAGGTGCCTCAGAAGGGGTTGGTTACAGCCCTTTTGAACTTCTGTTTGGCCACCCTGTGAGGGGTCCATTGTGCTTGGTGAAGGAAGGATGGGAGTTACCTCTCAAGCCCCCAAAGCAAGACATAGTGGACTATGTACTTGGTCTCCGCTCCCGGATGGCTGAGTATATGAAAAAGGCAACCAAAAACCTTGAGGCTAGCCAGAAACTTCAAAGGCCTGGCATGACCAAAGGCTGTTCTGACTGTTTACCAGCCAGGACAGAAGGTGTGGGCGTTGGAGCCAGTGGCCCCAGCAGCTCTCCAAGACAAATGGAGTGGACCCCACACTATTGTTGAGCAGAAGGGTGAGGTTACCTACTTAGTAGACCTAGGAACGCCCAGGAGTCCCCACAGGGTTCTCCATGTCAACAGGTTAAAACCATATGTGGACAGGGCAGACATGGGCTTGCTCATGGCTACTGATGAAGGGCAAGAGGAAGAGAGTGACCCACTCCCTGACCTGCTCTCACAGAACCCTGACGATGGGTCAGTAGATGGTGTAGCCTTGGCAGGCAGCCTCACTACCCAGCAACAAACTGATTGTAGACAAGTGCTCAATCAGTTTAGACATATGTTTTCACTGACACCCAGTCAGACCACCTGGTGCACTCATGAAGTGGACACTGGGGACAGTCTGCCTATTAAAAATAAGATTTATAGGCAACCTGACCATGTCAGGGACTGTATCAGGACTGAAGTCCAGAAAATGTTGGAGTTGGGAGTTATTGAACCCTCAGATAGCCCTTGGGCTAGTCCAGTGGTCCTTGTACCAAAACCTCACACCAGTGGTGGAAAAAGAGAGATGAGGTTTTGTGTGGACTACAGGGGTCTCAATGCAGTCACTAGGACTGATGCCCATCCAATACCAAGGGCAGATGAGCTCATAGATACTTTGGCCTCAGCCAAATATCTCAGCACATTTGACTTGACAGCTGGCTACTGGCAGATCAGACTAGCTGATACTGCAAAGCCCAAAACAGCATTCTCAACCCCTAGTGGGCATTATCAATTTGTGGTGATGCCCTTTGGTCTGAAGAATGCACCTGCCACTTTCCAGAGGTTGGTGAATACAGTTTTCACAGGTCTGGAAGCCTATAGTGCAGCATATCTAGATGATATTGCTGTCTTTAGCTCCACCTGGGAGGATCACCTGGTCCACCTCAGGAATGTTTTACAGGCCCTGCAAAAGGCAGGCCTGACTATCAAGGCCACTAAGTGCCAGATAGGGCAGAGTCAGGTTGTGTACCTGGGCCACCTTGTGGGTGGAGGCCAGGTTCAACCTTTGCAGAGCAAGATCCAGACTATCATGGACTGGACTGCTCCCACTACCCAGACTCAGGTGAGAGCCTTCTTAGGCCTGACTGGGTACTATAGGAGATTTGTCAAGGGGTATGGATCAATAGTGACACCCCTGAATGACTTAACTTCTAAGAAAATGCCCAAAAAGGTTCAGTGGACAGCTAGCTGTCAAAAGGCATTTGATGACCTGAAGCAGGCCATGTGCACTGCTCCCATTCTACAGAGTCCTGATTACTCCAAGAAGTTCATTGTTCAAACTGATGCATCTGAATTGGGGGTAGGGGCTGTACTGTCACAATTGAATGAAGAAGGTCAGGATCAGCCAGTTGCTTTCATTAGCAGAAGGCTGACCCCTAGAGAGAAACGTTGGTCAGCCATAGAGAGGAGGCCTTTGCTGTGGTCTGGGCTCTGAAGAAGTTGAGACCATACTTGTTTGGTACACACTTCCTGGTTCAGACAGACCATAAGCCCCTCTTATGGCTAAAACAAATGAAGGGTGAAAACCCCAAACTGCTTAGGTGGTCCATTTCCTACAGGGGATGGACTTTACAGTGGAACATAGACCTGGGAGTAACCATGCCAATGCAGATGGACTCTCTAGGTACTTCCACTTAGAACATGAAGACTTAACTGGGCAAGGTTAGTTTAATGTCCCTACGTTTGGGGGGGTTGTGTAGGAGAGTAGGATCTGCTTCACATGGGTACCCCACTTTTTGCTGATGCTTCACTGTTTTTCGACATTAGTCTGGCTGGGGCCCTGCTAATCAGAACCCCAGCCTAGCTGCTTCCTCTATAAAATGGTTTCCATGTGCCTTAGGCACATCACTGATTGGAATCTGGAGTGCCCTTATAAGTCCCTAGTATATGGTATACTATGTACCAAGGGCATAGGTACCTCAGAGGCCTACCAGGGGCTGCAGCATGTATTATTCCACCCCTGGAAGGCCATCCAAACTGACACCACAGGTCTGCTACTGCAGCCTGGGTAAGGTGG
Source organism: Calotriton arnoldi (assembly GCA_963921515.1). Lineage (NCBI taxonomy): Eukaryota > Metazoa > Chordata > Amphibia > Caudata > Salamandridae > Calotriton > Calotriton arnoldi. Next base: position 40,915 of record CAWUFW010021227.1, read on the forward strand.
TGCATGCACCCCCTACTGTGATATAGGTTACCTATATCACTAAATACATACACACATATAAACCTATAAGTCACTCCTAAGGCAGGCCTTATCAATCCTAAAGGCAGAGTGCATGGTTCCTATGTGAGAGGGTGCCCCTGCATGAGCAGGGCCCCTCTGCAGCGTTCGGAGACCCTTCTCTGATGCTTTTTGTAGTGCAGCCTGACCATATACTCTTAAGCGCATTATAACCTCGCGTTAAATGCTAACTTTGGAATGGCTGCACCTAAACATGTCGTGTTTGGTGTCAAACATCTTGGAATACTACCCCCCGCCAATTCTGGCGGCGGGGGTAGCATTCCACCCTTCTAGAGGGAAAGACATGTTAACTCTGGCTAGCCCGGTAACTTCTTTCCAAAGCCCTGGCATCACAAAATGGATGCTGCTGCCACAGACACAAGTCTGGCCTCCTGCTGCTGGACGAAACTCCGGCAGGGGAGGCCTGGACAATAGGTTTCCTGTCCCAGGGAGGTGTGACCACCTCCCCAGACAGGATAATGTGTATTGGGGCTGGGCGGGAGCACTTTCGGGTGCTTTGAAGTCCTGCACTGGGGGCACATTTGGTGTCCCTGTGCATACCACAGTTCAAACCGGATCAGGGGCTTGCAGCCCCTGCTTTGGCGCGAACTGGACAAAGGGTTGCTACTTCGCTGCTCTACCTGCGTGCTGGTCACTGGTTGCTGTTTGGGGACCCTCTTGCCACTCAACAAGCCCTGGTGGGACTGGAGTCCCAGGGTTCTCTCCCTCTGCACCAATAAGCTCCCGAGGAACACTCTGGAGACCACGAGTCCCAGCATTCCTGATTCCCGCACAGGTGCCGCAAGTCAGGAGGAGGAGCTCGCTCCGCGCTTATAGTGCTGTTTCTACACCCGCGGCGCGGGTTGCTACTTCGCTGCTCTACCTGCGTGCTGGTCACTGGTTGCTGTTTGGGGACCCTCTTGCCACTCAACAAGCCCTGGTGGGACTGGAGTCCCAGGGTTCTCTCCCTTTGCACCAATAAGCTCCCGAGGAACACTCTGGAGACCACGAGTCCCAGCATTCCTGATTCCCGCACAGGTGCCGCAAGTCAGGAGGAGGAGCTCGCTCCGCGCTTATAGCGCTGTTTCTACACCCGCGGCGCGGGTTGCTACTTCGCTGCTCTACCTGCGTGCTGGTCACTGGTTGCTGTTTGGGGACCCTCTTGCCACTCAACAAGCCCTGGTGGGACTGGAGTCCCAGGGTTCTCTCCCTCTGCACCAATAAGCTCCCGAGGAACACTCTGGAGACCACGAGTCCCAGCATTCCTGATTCCCGCACAGGTGCCGCAAGTCAGGAGGAGGAGCTCGCTCCGCGCTTATAGCGCTGTTTCTACACCCGCGGCGCGGGTTGCTACTTCGCTGCTCTACCTGCGTGCTGGTCACTGGTTGCTGTTTGGGGACCCTCTTGCCACTCAACAAGCCCTGGTGGGACTGGAGTCCCAGGGTTCTCTCCCTCTGCACCAATAAGCTCCCGAGGAACACTCTGGAGACCACGAGTCCCAGCATTCCTGATTCCCGCACAGGTGCCGCAAGTCAGGAGGAGGAGCTCGCTCCGCGCTTATAGCGCTGTTTCTACACCCGCGGCGCGGGTTGCTACTTCGCTGCTCTACCTGCGTGCTGGTCACTGGTTGCTGTTTGGGGACCCTCTTGCCACTCAACAAGCCCTGGTGGGACTGGAGTCCCAGGGTTCTCTCCCTCTGCACCAATAAGCTCCCGAGGAACACTCTGGAGACCACGAGTCCCAGCATTCCTGATTCCCGCACAGGTGCCGCAAGTCAGGAGGAGGAGCTCGCTCCGCGCTTATAGCGCTGTTTCTACACCCGCGGCGCGGGCGCGCGCGGCGGCGCCCGGGCGAAGCCCGGGCCAAGGGCGGGCCCGTCCTTGCCCGTCATCGCCAGGAAGAGTCAGGGCAGGGCCACCACTCTAACATCGACCATAGGATCTGGACATTTGCAAGGTACTGTTGTATGTGCCTATGGGGTGTTGTAATTGAAGGTACCTGATTGTATCCCCAATGGATAGGGGGTAACGGTGACATAGTGTCCATTAGAACCTAGCACACAAGTCACGACCACTTGAGCGATTGTAAGATTGTCTTCTTAGGATTGATATGGGGAAGAGGAAGGCAATGGAAGCCACAGGGGGGGTGTTGTAGGGAAGGTCAAAAAGTTAAGAAAATCACTTAAAAATCCCTCACATAGCAAAAATGGTTGTGTCATGACCCGCATTGATAATATTATTTCTGACTGCGAGCAAATCTTAACCAGCCCTATTGGTAGAGAAAATGGATCACTTGATGATTACCCAACAATAGTCCCTAATCCATCACAGGCTCAAAAAACCATTCCAGATATATTTAAAAGAAACAAACATAAAGAGCCTCCCATATTGACCACACCATCAAGAGAAGTAACCGATTCCTCACTTCTACAGGTAACCCCAGTATCGATGATTGAAACACTACAGCCCAATTTGGTGTTCGAGGTAGAGTGTAGTAATAGGTTTGAACCATTGACTAACCTTGCAGAGAATTGTATGTCAACACAGATAGTGAATCCAAGTCATCATGAAGGGCTGCCGGGGACACCCAATTTAGAACCAGTGAGCACGTCAGGTGCTTGTGCTTGTGGTAGTGACCTTATGGGGAATGTTGGGGTTCTATCTAAAATTCTTGTTGACCTTGTTAGCACTCTGAAAGGGTTGGTAGATAAGCTAATAGATATCCTGCTAAAAACAACTCGAGTGAACGATCCTGAAAGGAGCAGGCAGGTACAAGAGCGACCACTTTGCCAACAAAATAGCGCTGCTAGTATGATCTCTAATGCCACTAAAAGTGACAATTGTATTGTACAAGAGGACACACTAATTCAACAAGGGGTAAGGTCCCGATTAGAAAATGTCAACATAACTCGTGGTCCCATCCTACCTGTGGCCATGCAGAGCAAACAGCAGCAGCAAAATAGTAGGAGGGGAGATAATTTAGCCAACCCTGACCAAAACAGGCTTTGGGATTTTAATCCCCCTTAAACAGGGATAAGGGTGTCTTAATTTCCCCCATGATAGATAAGCGTAAGGCCCAAATTTATCTTATTAATACACCCAAGCTTGGATTTAACTCACCTATGGAAGATGAAAACTCACTGATTAATAAAGTCATTCATTGGCTTCGTTACATAAGGAAGTGTAGATCGGTGATAAGGGAAGACATAATTTCAGCACATAGATGTGATATACACAATGCAAAAACAGATTATATCTGTCTGCAGTTAACATCCATGGAGTTAGTAGATAATATGATAGCATTTGATCTACGAACACTGAATCCACTTACGTCTAATATTAGGTTAAAATACAATCCTCCCTCTACAATTACTAACAAAGATCCTCACGTGGAGGCCCGGGGAGGTGCTGAGGGCTCGATCCTGGATAAGGTCGATTGATGCCAAATAATAGTTCCCCCACATTCGATGGTGATGTTGGACGGGCAAATGGGTAGAGAACAAAGTACCTCGCCACATCCACAGGGATCGGGGACACATCTAGCTAAATACATCGCAAATAGTGCCCCACCAAAGCCAAGTTTAACCATAGCATCTTGGAATATAGCTGGGCTTCAATCTAAGCTGGCATCTGCTGATTGGTCATCGTTTGTGGAGGGATCTGACATCTGGGCCTTCCAGGAAACCTGGTCCCAGAGACCTATTTTTTACCCAGGCTACTTAACTTTTACAAAACCAGCAATTGTCGGGCAAAAAGGGAGACCATCGGGGGGCTTATAATATGGGTTAGGCAAAATAAAGTATCCAGGACTGAAGAGCTACCAATGGATAGTCCTGATATACAAGCAATCCTAATACGCTCCGTCTATGATCTAGATCTAATAGTGGTTAATGTATATGCGAGAGGGGTGGCTGGGGGGAAATGTTCTAATACGATTTCCTTACTGGATTCTTTTATTGGAACCCACAAGGGGAATAACAATATGATAATTGTGGGGGATTTTAATTGTACCTTTGAACCCCTGGATTATGAAGATGGTGCGCTTAGTTGTGATGAAGATTCCACTTGGGGTATCCCATCACTAACATTACCTCCGGTAACCAAGTGGACAGAAGCTGTTTTGCAGCTAAAAAGCCTCTGCCTGGAGCAGGGTTTTAGGGCCGCAAATGGAAGGACCATGTCTGATAGGAAGGGAGCACACACCTTTGATAACGGGGCAAGAAGTAGCCGTATAGACTACATCCTCATTGACCTGGAGTTATGGCCCCGACTTCTTGATATGATGGTCCATCAGAGAGCGGAAAGTGATCATAATCCCCTATTATTATCGTTAAAAATGAAGGGACCAGTAATATTGGAAGAGCCATTGGAGATAGCAACAGCAGATGTACTTATGACAAACGATATGCGAAGGGTAAAATGGGCAACGTTATTGGAGAAAGAAGGCATCTTAAATCGTATAAAGATATCAGTGGAAGAGACACTAACTGTTTTTAATACCATAGATACCAAGGTTGATAATACAGCAGTGATAATGCAGGCACATGATGAGCTCTTTGTTAAGCTCAAATGCTTCTTCACAAAAACAACCAAAGTGGGTAGCATATATGTCGCCAAATCCGCCAAGTGGTATAATCAGTCCTGCAGTGATGCCTATAAATGTCTGGTTTATGCCATACGAAATAAACCATCTGGTGAGATTAAAAGCGCACGGACTGCCTACAAAAAAGCCCAACAAATAGCTAAAAAGGATTTTGATGAAAATAGGTGGGCAGGACTCTTAGAAGCTTGTAATGGAAAAAATATGTATACATTTTGGCAGGCCGTAAAGTGGGGTAATGGTGAAACTAGGCAAACCCCGGATAATAATGTAGCACCCGAACAGTGGGTCTCTTACTTTCAGGCACAATTTGCATCCAATTTAGATAGCCCTATCAACTACCCCCCAATAACAACAAATACCACTCTGATTTTTGAGTTGGGGGAGGTGGAAAGTGCACTGAATATGATTCCAACGGGTAGAGCCCCAGGCCCAGACTGCATTCCCGGTGATTTATTCAGGTATGATAAAGAAAATTGGCTTAAGTACATTCATACAATAGCTAATGCCGTTGCGAGAGGAGCTCCAATTCCTGAGTCCTGGCGTGGGGCTGAAATAATTCCAATATATAAGAAAGGGGATCGCAGCAGTCCAAGTAATTATAGGCCGATAAGCCTAATAGACACATTGCAGAAGATCATGGCTAGGCTGTTATTGAACCGAATTAAAATTTGGGTAGAAGAAAATGAGATATTGTCATCTTTACAAGCCGGCTTTCGCCCCCATGTTAGCACTATTGATCAAGTCTTCAGGTTTGTGACTATTTATTGGAGCACAGTAATTATAGCAGGCGGAACCCTGTACGCTGCGTTTGTAGATTTAAAATCTGCATTTGACCTTGTACCCCGGAGAAAGCTGTGGGAATCACTTAGGGAATTAGGGATGCCGTTGGATCTACTTGCCCTAATTGTAAAATTACATGAGTCAAATTACGCTCAGGTTCGTTGGGGATCTCAGGGGAAAGTAACGGATAGGTTCCCAGTAACTAAAGGGGTTCGACAAGGGTGTGTCATGGCTCCAACTCTTTTTTCCTTATTTATTGACAGAGTTGTTAAATATTTTTTAACTTACCCAACGGATGCACCAATGCTTGCAGGGCAGAAGGTGCCCCTTTTAATGTTTGCAGACGACACCCTAATTTTATCTAAGACACAATCAGGACTTCAAAGAGCACTAGATAGATTTATGACTTTCTGTAGTGACCACGAATTGGTAGTCAATGTTGATAAAACAAAATTTATGGTCCTACACAAATATAAGAATGTGAAAGGGAGAGTAATGATGAACAACATTCCATTGGAACAAACTGACACTTTCACATATTTGGGGGTTACCCTGGGCAAGAGACTAAACTGGAAGCCCCAAATAGATTTATTAACTATCCGGCATGCTCAACTTGCAGGAGCACTGATAAAAGAGTTCCGTCTTTCACAAACAAAACCAGTAGGCCCCGCAATAATGATTTATGATGCGAAGATTAGGGCCTCAATCCTATATGGCAGCGAACTCTGGGGTTTTGAAAATATAACTTCTCTGACACTAGCTCAAAACAAATTTTTGAGAACTATAACAGGCCTTCCACAGTCCACTCCACTCATACCCCTCCTTTTAGATCTGGGATGTACAGCGCTAAAAGAGATAGCTCATTTCAGGCCAATATCGTACTGGAGAAGACTATGGACTACTCCGGAGCTGTCACATTATGCAAAGGCACTTAAATATGTAAGATCAGCTGATGTGACACGTAAAATCAAATGGCTACAAATAATCAAACATACTTTAGGTGATATGGGCCTTAGTTATTTGTGGGAGGATCCAGCAGGAAGTCAATTCCCTTCAAAAAAAGAATATAAAGCCGCTTACTGGAAGATGGTAAACCACAAACTTCTAACAGTCCCTCAGAATACATCACTATCTAGTATCTTTCTGGAACATAAGTGTGACAGTAGGTTTGAGGCTTATTGGAATTATGTCCTAAAACCACAAGACAGGAAACTGTTTCACCAATTTAGGGTAGGTTCTCTCCCGATTAAAACATTCACATCAAAATGGCAGAATACATCTGATATGAAATGTCCCTCCTGTTTGATGATGGAGGAGTCTATCATGCACATTTTATTTGTATGCCAAGCGTATAGAGAACCTAGGAAAAAATGGTTAAAACCGGTATGTTGTAATCTTGGTACTAGATTAAGTAAAACGGCTCTGCGAATTCTAAAGACAAATCTGAATGAAGATGTGGTAATTGCACTAGCAAAGTATTTAAGCTGGATATGGAATATACGAAGGATTAACCTGAAGAACCAATCTGCCTGTAACGATGACTCCATTGTTTTATAATCTGTTCAATAGTTCAGTTAAGTGCATAAGGACACATGAGCTGCTTTGATCTGAACTACTTATATATTACAAACAATCGAAACTGAATAGCTGCTATAATTATGAAAATATGAATTCTTTTTATATGTATACTGTATATATTTTATCATTTTACGATTATCTTATATGGGTATTTTAATATATATACAGCTACAATGTTTTGTATGTATGTTAATGTGTCTTTTATGATTGAAAAATATCGAAATAAAGACGAAATGACAAAGGGAAAGGGGTGTAGCCACCCCTCTGCCCTGACCCACCCATAGGTGGGGCCACAGAGTAGTCCAACCCCTATACTTAGTATAAGTATAGGAACCCAGTCCTTAGGACTTTAGATTATCCCTGGACGAAACTCTGAAACAGAATCCTGGACCTTCGACGCTCTACTCAAGATTAGAGGACAGAAGAATCTCCCTTGGGGTCAAGGAGTGACTCCCCTGCTTGGCAGGCACCAAAGAAGCATCTGTCCGGTTCGCATTTCTGAAGCTCCCGTCGGACGCCGAAGTCATCGCATCACCAGAGGTGGATTCTCAGACTTCCCTGAGGCTACCCTGAGTTCCCAGCAAAGCTGAGGCCCATAGCTATCGTGGGTGACGTGAGACCATGACCCCTGGACACCGAGCACATTTGCAAGTGCATCCTCTTGTGGGTCTCCCACGAAGTCGTGCTTTGGGCATCGAGTAGCCCTAGCCTCGAGCACCAACTGTACCGAAGATCACTGGCCTCCACTCCATGAGTGTCCTGTGAGCCAGATCCACGTGCGACGTCTCGAGGCTCCTTCGCGGTCGCTAGCCCGTTGGCTAGTAGCCCTTAACGAAGGCCAATCTTTTTCTTACTTGGCATCCTAGTTGCCCCAGGCCTGCCCTCACTTACCCTCGCTGGGTGAGTTCCCCAGACCTTGCTGGTCTGCACCATCGACGATCTACATCTTCATAGAGACTTGCCGTTGCCAAGGCTTGTTGGGTCCAATCCGGTCGCCGACACCTCAGCACTCGACAGACATTGTGTACCAGCCCGAATCCTGCTCCTGGTCGCCGACAACGCCTCCTGGACCTCGTGGCTGAAGAGTCAAGACAACCGTCAACGCACCTGAAGCACTCGACATCGGTGGGCATCTGTCCATCGCCTTCCTGGTCACTGGCTAGTGACCCAGACTCTGTCCCCTCTGCTTTCAGGTTCTTCAGATCTCCGATCCACTCTTGGATCCACCCGGACACTTTCCACTTGGTCGCCAGCAGCACTTTGCAGCAGATCGCCATTCAAATCGACGACGAAACCCGACCCCGAAAGGCACCTATGCACCCGGCTTCCCTGGGTGAGGTAACACGAGTACTCCGGTGCTCCCGTGGGTAGAGACTCTTCAAAGTACTAGTTCTCAAAGGGTTTGCTCCAAGTCCTCCTTTAAGTGTCCCTTTTCTTTAATTTCCTGATCGCGACTTTCTCCATAGAAGTCAACGGCGTATCGCGGTTGTGTATTTACACTGCACGCGTCCCCGTGGGTCCCCTGTGTCACTACCTTGGGTGGTTCCTTGTGGTCCAAGCACTTCTAGAGGCTCTAGGCCTAGTGTCTAGTTCAGTCGTGGTTCTTATACCACTTTATTGGTATATGGTTTGGTACGCCCCTAGGGCCCAAACGTGTATTTGTGCTATTACTGTGTTTAAATAACTTCTAACTTATGTACTTCGAACTCTAGCCTCATAAAGAGACTAGAGGGGTGTGTTTAGCAATAAATACATATATTTTGAATATATACCTGGTGTGGTGCTCTTTCATTTGGTCACTCAAGAGATTATAGACTGGTAAAACAAGCTGCTTTACATTCCTTCAAGACTTAGCCTGAAGGCTGCTCTCCATAGCTACCATTAGGATAGCTTTCAATAAGGTTGTCTTTAACCTATCTCCAATAAGGGGTTGTTTGGACTGGTGCAAGGTGCCCACTATAATTAGTGGACAGCATATGCCAGGCCAACTTCTCACAGTGGTGGACCAGCAGGAGTAGCTATATCATGAAAAAAACAAAAAGAAAAAAGACAAATTGTAAAAAATGCTCTGTGCAAATGCTTGTGTAAAATTAAATAGTGTGTGACACCGTAGGAGGACATTGCTGGTCCCCTGGGGCCATTGGAATTTGATGTGATTAGGAGAGTCACAGGGTCATTTTTTACCCACGCATGCCTCACATAAAAAGCCCTGACTGGCTGAAAAGATTTAAGGTGGAATAACACTAGATTAAAACAAGCATTTGCAATGCAATTGGTCTCACCTTTGGGACCTTAAAGTGCTTAGCCCTGCAGCATATTATCCATTATATTACATTAGGAATACATTAAGGTTTGTGGTAAATTATAACGACTGAGACCACTCATATACCACCAGTCTGATAACCCTCATATTATCTTTCTACTTAAGTGCTGGAAAAGAGTTTAAGGGTTGACTTAACTGTAATCTTAGTGCATTAGCCAACACTTTTCAATATCACTTCCTCACAGGGGCGAAGCGTGCTCACTTATGTGCATTAATCTAACCAAAGAGATGTATTTATTTTAAGATAACGGGGCTATTCACACTTCTGCAGCTGTCCCAAACCATAGACCCCACACTGTGAGCCTTTCCACCACTTTAAATGTTTGTGCCACTTTGCACATATGGTGTGGATGTTTGGGGGGTGAACAATGGAGCATTGGAGTAAGTGGCCAGGTGGCTTTCTTTCATAAACATGGCACCCATTTCACAATAGTGGTTGGAGCGAAGGGGAACAATGGCGCATTGGAGTAAGCGGCCGGGCGACTTTTTTTTATGAACATGGTGCCCGCTTCATGAAACATGAAGCTGAGCAGCTCTGAAGTGCTGCTGTGCTGAAGACAAGCCAGTCAAATAAAATAAATAAAAAATAAAAGTATGAGGGCAAGCAACACAAAGGGCATGGATGTTGGTGGGGAACAATTGCACGTTGGAATATGCGTTTGGATAGTTTTCTTTCAAAAACACACCACCCTGTTCACAATGGTTGTTTGAGGGAAATGTCATCCTGGAGTAAGCAGCCGGGCAGTTTTCTTTAATGAACATGGTGCCCGCTTTACGAAACAGGAAGCTTGGCAGCCGTGAAGTGCTGCTGTGCTGACGACAAGCCAAATAAATAAAAAAAAAAAAAAAAGTATGAGGGCAAGCAACACAAAGGGTATGGATGTTGGAGGGGGGTGGGGAACAATGGTGCATTGGAGTAAGTGGCTGGGCATCTTTCTGTTATAAACACAGCATCCGTTTCACAATGGTTGTTGCAGGGGGAGCAATGGTGCACTGAAGTAAACGGCCGGGCAGCTTCTTTTAATGAACACGGTGCCCGCTTCATGAAACATGAAGCACGGCAGCCAGAAAGTGCTGCTGTGCTGACAACAAGCCAGTTAAATAAAATAAATAAAAAAATGCACATGGAAACGCCGAGGGCCAGGGCAACATTTAAATAAAAAAAGCATCAACGGGTCAAAAGACGACTGCTGCAGTCTCTGTGTGCCTGCTGCAGGGGCTGCGGGGAGGGCTTGTAAAGTAAAGCAGAAGGGGAATAAAAATTGGTGAAAGCAGCGATGGGCCAAAAGCATGAAAATAATAAAGATAAAAAAATTCACAGAAACAGGAGATAACGTAGGCAAGCGTAAGTACACTGTAATTTACCAGTTCTCCTGAGCCTTGAAGGGAAATGAGCTATCGGCTGCGGGAACGAGACAGGTGGTAGCAAAGAAGAGTAATGCTGGAATGGACCAATCGTAAGCAGGAGGCAGAAATAAAGTCTTGCAGACAGTGCATGTGCGCTGCCAAGGCTCGACCGAAAAACAGCTTTCCTAGTAAAAAACTAAACAGACACTTTCGGCCTCATTATGATGTCTGTCAGACGCGTGTCCGACAGACATCGTTTCGGAATGGAAACTGACTGACTAGTAGTCAGCGGTATCATCTGACAAATTAAAAGATGCGACTGGCCATGAGGTGGTCGTAAACATCCATTTTTCCATTGCGGCTATTGCTGTGGCCGGCACATGCAGCATTGGAAAAAATTGATGTTTACAAATATTCATGCACCATGTGCCAGGCACCATGTGGTGCCTGACACACGGGGTATGGATGTTTGGGAGGGCACCACAGGTGCCGCCCCCAGGTCCTCATAGTGGAGGCTGCAGATGGATGGGGGCCCTGCTAGGGGCCCCCAAAGTCCATTTCCGGCAGCCTTTTTATGGCGGTCAGACTGCCTTTGAAAGGCCGTCGGAAAGGGACATCGTAATCCCTAAGGCAGTGCCTGAGCTGGCACTGCCCCATTGTAGGGAATTATGTTCTGACTTCCGGTCCAACAGGCTCCTTGAGCCCATTGGAAGCGTTGGTCGGACCGCAGCCCCAGATGTTGGTCGAACCACAACTGATGTGTTGGTTGCAATCCGACGGACATCATAAAGAAGCACTTTGTGTATAAAAATAAAAATAAATTACCTCTTATTAATGAGTAAGGCATTATGGACTATGGAGTACAAGTTGTTATTCTAAATTAATGGAGGCATGCTAGCCAGCACGTTGGGTACTTTGCTACTCTGCAGTCTGCAGCTGGGATAACATCAATGGCCAATTATCTAACTTTAATTCTAATGACCCTGCCCTTCTCCAAATGCCTTTCAAATTCTACCCTGACTCCAAAGAGACAGATGAATAACAAATAAGATACTATGTTACACAAGTTACATATAAAAAGAGAATATTCTGTCTGCTGTAATTAGACAGGGGAAAAATGATGCACTGCACTACAGGGAGAGAAACAGGATATATAGGTTGAGTTTGGCACGTTCATCACAGAGTATGCCATCCGCAAAACTTGAAATCAAGCACTTAGTCCAACTTTACTCCCGGCCTCACTCTCCACTACAAATTATTTCCAACAAATTCATTTGCTTGGCAGTAAGGAAAGGAAACTTGACTTACTCCACTACAGGGTAAGTTAGAAGGATTAGGCCAAGTAGGTAGAGCTTTTGCTATAGACTAGCAGGGTGTCACTGATCATCATCAAATGCCTAAACTTTGGCTTATTTAGTCACTGCAGTTGGCGAAAGTCAAATGGGAAAAATTTGAACAGGCGTAAGTCTGTTATGGGAAACTATGAAATATATTTATGAATCACTTCACATGGCCATAAAAATGTGGCACATGCCAAGTATGAATTTCTCAATTTTTTGGTAGGCTGGACGGAAGAACTTAGGAAAGAATAAAGGAGTGAAGTGCTAAAAGAGGCCTGAGTAGGTGAAGTGAAACACACCTTGCGTTCGGTTTGCAATGCATTGAAAACTTTGTGAATGCTGCATTAACTGAAGCAGACACACATTGTGCAGCCAACACTGCAGTCACAAGTTGAACCATACAGCACTTTGGTCATGGGTGGTGAAATGCCAAGGGGGTTGATGAGCGATGATAGGTGAAGGGAGAAGACCAAAAATTACAATACCCTACAGTTTGAACCATAGCTTTGATAATCATAAAACCAAGTAAGCAAACTAGGTGAGCATGTCCTCTCCAGAAAAGCTCCCTTGTTTCTTCATCCAAGCAATTATTTATTCATTCTTTCATTCTTCTATATTCACCGATTGATAGCCATTATGATTTAAGCTTTACTTTCTGTCATCCAGTCTTTCACCGAAATCTCCAATCCATATTATCCATCCATATATCCATCCATTCAGTATCCACTGTTTCAACCGTCCTTTCACCCATCCATCCATTTACCAAATACCCAACCATGCATCCATTTACTTATATACCATTTCACCCATCCTTTGTTTTAACCTTCCGTTCTTTCCGTTTCCATCAACCCATCATTTTTAGCATTCATTATGGGAGCTTTTGCTGATTTGTAGATAGAATAGGCCAAAGGAATTCGACCACCGCTGTAGCTGCTAAAGCGGGGAGTACGTGATCACGAGTCTCACAAGTTATGATGCCTTTGTAGCTAGTGAGTATAATAGTAATTGTAAATAAGCAAGCAATGTGACTTACCACCGCCTGTCCCTGCCACCACTGTATCTCTCCCTCCAACCGCCTCTGCAGCAGAAAGGCCCCGGTACTGGTGGTCTGATCGGCAAGAAAAAAACATTACACATTTTTTAGATGCAAGCTATGCCATCCCTTATTTTTTTTAAATGCAACCGCAATCCATCACTACAGTTCAGTTAGCAGTATCTTCTATCAAAAATATCACTCTGGGAATTTTGTTGATTGACAATGCTATCAAAGCTAGGAAGTGAAGCCAACCAAAACACCTTTTGATGACTCATAGAAGTGCAATGAAGGGGTAGAATAATGGTCAATGAAGGACATATATGGTGTTGGTTGGCAAATGCAATGGGACCTCATAGTTTCCAGGCATGCTTCACAGTCATGGAAACTGCCAGTATACTGCATGAATAAATTACAGCACAACATTGGGGGGGGTCCATCACCATGGCCACTCTAACTGTTAGAGCATGAACAAAAAATGGAACGCCTTCTCAACCAACATACATGGTGAATATTATTACTAGCTTACTTGAGTCTTCAATCTTCTTCACAATAGACAGTAGAGTACCAAAAATCTGTTCATAGTCTTACAGTACCACAAGATATATAGGGTACAGTTAAAGCTTACTAACGAAGCAGGAGTAAACTATAGACTAGTGCAGACATGAGAAAGTCAGCTACAAAAAACATGAAGTATGGAAAAAGGATAAAGCAGGGATAAAAAGATTTCAACAAAAATTGGATAGGGAGTTAGGAAAAAAAGGAGACAGTATTAAAAAAAATAAACAAGGCAAAATTAAATGTACTAGAATAGTGGGCAGAGGTAAGAGTTAGGGAAATAATTATAATAAATAATAGGACTTACTGGGATGAGCAGAGCCCTCAGCAACATTGCTGGTGGTCAGCGCCTCCTCGCCTACTCCCAGTCCTGCCTCCAAGTGTCCCTCCTCTTCTTGCCCTTGGGTTTTGATGTAAGAAATAAAAAGGATGAAAAAATAGATTAGTGGTACATTTAATCTTCCCAGAAATATTATGCAAATGCAGTAAAATTGTGATTTTCTAAATCAGATCGCATATAGTACTAGTAAAGATTATCAAGTTGACCGTTGTAATCCTAAAATCCCTATTCCGAATTTCCTAAAAAAAAAACTACATTTGGAACTAATACATTGCAATGAATGATATTTGATTAAATTCTCATTTCTCAACCCCCTTGATGGACTAACACAGCCTCCCTTTTTTGCAATGCATAGATGCATACTACACATCACTGTCAGATTGCTTGGGACTGTATGAGCTACATTAAGAAATTCATAGAGAACGCAAACTCACCAATATTACTAATTCACAATGGTGGCAGGAGGACAGAGGAGCCTGTAGTGGCTTCTTAAATAATCAGCCAAAGCGAGTGCCGACGATTGCACTTAGCTAGGTCAAACTGAATCACATAATATTCTTATCGTAAACTTGACTTACCTCTGAGTGTGAGCAGCATGCTATTTGGCAAAAAAAAGTTAGCATTGTAGAACACAAGCAAAAGAAATAACAACTTACCGATCCCCAAAATCTCCACGCCAAGCAGGTCGAGCTGGTCCTGCTGACGGTCCATGATGTCTGCCCAACGGTGCTGTTGAGTGCACTGAACGTGGGTGGTGTGGCATACACAACGGCACACTCTCCCCCAACGCAGCGAACGCTCTCGCAGGGGGCACCCACTTACAGGCCTGCCGTCTGATGCCAGCATGGAGGGGAGGTGGCGCTGCACAAAAAATACTAGTGCTGCCACCTCCACCTCACAAAAAATTGTGCAGTGTGGCACCCCTTCGTGGCACCGCTGACCCCAAGGTAGGCAGCTGCTAGTCGGATGCGGGGCCTACTTTGCCATGGCACTGGGTAGGGGAAAAAGAAAAGAAATGGTAAAAGGAAGGAAGGATGAAATGTGGAAGTAAAGGGAAAAAATGTAAATACAAAAAAGTCATGGAGCAGCACAACAAAAATGACAAAAAATTTAAAATACACAAACACAAAGACACACACTAATACAATAAATAAAAATAAGGGGTAGACAAGTTTGATGGGGGAAGATTGAAAAGATTAAGGGGCCGATTCCGATCTCGGCCGGTAGGGCTCCGAATCGGATTCGGCTTAACCGGATCCGATTCGGAGCCCTATTTCCTGACCGATCCGTACGCGCGTCCGGACGAGCGAGTACGATGTGAAATCGCCGACCAACTCGTTCGGGTGGCCCAACCGCTCCGACCGACTCGTCCCCGGGTCGAACCGCACTGACCGACTCGCTCGGACACGATTCGCACCGCGCAATGGAGACGTTCCCCGGCCGGGTAAGTACGAAGCGCGCCGCGAGCAGTCCCACCGACACACGCCGTCCGGCTCGAGAGAGCAGTCGGAGCCGTACTTCGGGGGTCTGTGTCGGCCCCCCTGTACGCGTAGCCACGCGAGTCGCACACAGGGGGGACCCATGGGTCCCCCCTACCTGTGCGTGTACGGCGCGAGTCGCTTCGCCGCGTACCCGCTGTAGGGGGTGCCCTTGTTCGCCTCGCACCCATTGAGGCAATGGGAGCCCGCGTACGCGTTGTACGACCGGCTCCCATTGACTTCAATGGGAGTCCGACCGACTCGAGTCCGATGGCATACGTGCGCATCGTTCTCATTCGGTCGGGCTGCTAGGGTCCGATTCGGTCGGAAATCTCTCCGGGTCCGGTCGGTCGGAGAGATTTCCGATCGGAATCGGCCCCTAAGTAGGATTGCAAAACCTGTCTCAGCACCATGAACAGAACGGAAAACAAGATGGCTGTGCCATTGTGAACTGAGTGGTGCTGTTTGCGTGCAGTTTCTGGCAAGAGAACACACTTTGCGCTGCATACAACATAAAACGCCATGTGAATGGGCACGGCTAGCAGCTCCGCCCACTTGCAAAACTCCACGTAGCACAGTAGAGTTTTTTGGGCACGTTGCAGTGTTCTGCGTACCGCGACTCCACTGGAGCCTACACCATAAGTGAATGATGGCAGCTTCCAATGTTAGCCTTCCCATTTACTCAAATAGGTCTGTCCTATCATTTTATGTGCGGAGTTCTCCACCCCAAATGCAGAGTCTCCGTAGTCATAAAATGACTACTAACTAATAGATTGTGAATACCAAACAAAATAGTAAACTTACACAAAAGTGTAAGTTTACCTTTGTGAATCAGGACCCGCATGTTGTGTGCTACTGCTGCTCAACTGACCTTAAACAAAAATTATTTTTAATTATAGTCAAATAAAAATTAATTTGGTTATTTATACACGTTCATATTACTTTAAATTGCATAATAACAATAATAATAATAATAATAATAATAATAATAAAATAATAATAATATATTTAGCAAGATTAGCAGGCTTTGTCTGCACTTTTTTATGTTTACTGTTCTATACGCTTGATGTGCTGTCCACTGTGTATATACCAATCAGTGTAAATCCTTGGTGTTCTATATATCAGTCATCTAATATACATTTTTTATACAATTACAGGATCTGGTCAGATGAGTATATGGATTGTCAGTACTGTGGTTGCATTGCCTGTGTGTCGGTTATGTTTGTGTTATTCTTATACATGTTCCTTGTGTTCAATAACATATTCTAACATCCAGTATTACAAGTAACTGCCATTTTTCACACAGTAAGCATTATTTTTAGATTGTAAAGCAATGCCCTTTTCATAGAATTGATGTAACTTTCATAAGTGTAAGCTTTCACACCCCGTAATCTTTTAGTAAAATGTGTCACCAAATCCTGCTTCTACATGGTGTGTTCAGACACCATATTTGCACATGTATCGCTTAGAAGTATTTTTGTTGGACACTCATTCACATGAACTAATAGAGTATAGCACACAATACCTGTGTATTTGATTGTGACCAAACACACACATTGCTGGGACTGGTCACTGTCATCTCATGTCTACAAAGAACATTATAGACTATCACCTACCCTCCACATTCTCATTACTCATACTTTTAAAAACTTCTTCCTTTTGCAATGCCACATCCAATGGCAATCTTTAGCAGGTTATGATGTCCCTCAAGTAAGGCATATTCCAAACATATTTATCCAGCCACACTTACAACCCCATTTGGGTAGCAAAACCCATGCTGCTTGTTTTGTTGTAGATACTCTTGAACATGGAAAGGAGGATTCCGTGACTGCCTTCACTCGTATTGCACCGCCATCATGGAAGAACACGGAAAGGTAGCACTTGGAACAGCGAGCTCACACCAAGTAGTAAGTTGCAGAAGTCTTTTTTATTTTTACATTTTCATTGATGCAGAGTGCAAATAGTGCAAAAATAGAGACAAAAACAACCTACGCGTTTCGGCCTGCGGCCTTCGTCTGGGTCAAAGTGTAAAAATGAAGATAGTGCTTTATAGGAGGTTGGTAGGACCCTCCCCTTTACAAAAAATCCATTGCTTTTCAGCTATTAAAGGAACATTAGGCATTTTTAGACAAACCAGTACTTTTCTTTTTCTATTTTCAATTGCCAGCTTTATGCGTTGCTGTTACTGACAATTTGCTGAAGACTTTTAACAATGTAACAGTTGGAGAGAGGTAATTATTTGTAACTAATGTGTGCAGAATACCGGGTGAAGTACCCATTAGCAGTTGATACTTTTACTGTACTTTGATAGTTTTGCACAATATTATTTTCAAAAAATTAAATAAATAAATAAAATCTGTTATTAAAATTTAGTTGGAACACATTGCAATTAATGATTCATGATTTCATTTGATCACATTCCTTGACAATTCTAAAAGTCACATTGGAACGAAGACACTAAAATCATTATTAACCGCACAAAAAGTGCAGTGCATAATAAAGTGCAAGTGCAGAAGACAACATGATTTTGAATGTGTCAAGGTGCCAAATATTATAATGTGCAAAATGCGAAAAAATGGAAACAATATTCCAGTTGTTATACTATATCTGGATACCAGATATTATAATGTGCCTAGTGCTATAGAAATTTTAAACATTAATGCTGCTATGTTATAAAAGTACATCACACTCTTGTAAATATTCATGCATTATAATTTTGGTAAAGTACCCAACAAATTACAATGACCATTTCTTGTTTCGTTAGTGTACCCTAATTGCAATTGATGTAAAGTACAAAATGTAATACGGTACCCAATGCAGGTAAATGATCACATACATGTGATGTAATATTGATTATGGCCCAACCTTCTTCAAGGTCTGATGGAAGATATCTATGTTAATCTACCCAGGTTATTTATTTTAACCTATATGTGCCCACACATATATAAAAACGGATTTCATTAATTCAATATAATTTTTCGAACTCTGCGATTTTTATATTTAATCTATGTGCTCCTTAGACATTTCCTACGCTACAGTTACATCATTGCTAATCAGTATTGAGCTGCATGAGCAGGTCTACCAATTATACGTCCTCCTCTGTTAATCAAGTGCTAATGCTGGACTTAAAAGCTGGTTAAACCCAATTTCATACTGAAAATGTATATCAAAGAACATCATACAAAATTTCATTAAAAATTATTATAGTTCTCTTCATCAAGACAGATCCTAAAAATATAGTTCTCTTCATCAAGACAGATTATAGGAAGGTATGTAATTCTGCATCGGCATTGAGTCCCCATGGTGTTTCTGTTCCCATCATCACTATCCACTTGGGCTCTGCTTTTCTGAGAGTCAAATCTCGATCACCCCCTCTGATGTTTGGGGGATATGTTCAATGCCATAGAATGTCAAGTTTTCAAAGTTGCCTTCATGGTCTTTCCACACATGTTTTGAAATAGCATAAGTAAAATCCTTGTTTTTAATTGCCCTCAGATGTTGAAGAATACGTAATTTCAATTTATTTACTGTACTCCCAATGTACTGTTTACCACATTCACATTACAGGGCATAAACAACATGTGTGGTTTCGCAAGTAATTCTCTCCTTAATTCTGATTTTCTCCCCTATCAAGTTATTTACTACTTGTCGATTTTGACCATGTTTGCACGCCTTACATTTTGGGCATTTGCAAAAACCACTCACTTTCAGCCATTGACTCTTGCTTCCACTTTTGTCTGTTTTCTGATAATGGCTGTGTGTCAGCAGGTCCCCAATGGAAGGAGCCTTTTTATAGGTGATATTTGGATGAGTAGATGTACAGTCCTTGAAATCTTCATCTGTAGACAAAATCTTCCAATGTTTTTGTAGAGCATCTCTTATATTACTGGAAATGTTAAATTGTGTAATATATCTTATCATTTCCTCATCAGATTGATCTTTTTGTTTCTACTTGATGCTCTTTGGATATAACAGGGATACCCTCTCTTTTTTCATGGCCCTTGTTTTGGCATTGTCTAGTACCACCACCGGATATCCTCTTCTCAGGAACCTACTATACATTTGATCAATCTGTTCCAAAAATTCTTGATCTTCCCAACAGTTCCTACGTGCTCGAAGAAATTCCCCATAGGGGACACTCCATTTCAAACATTTTGGGTGAGCGCTGTTTGCCGATAGGATACTGTTACAGGCTGTAGGCTTCCTGAAAAGTGTTGTACACATTTTTTGTTCTTTGATGTAGATGCGAATGTCCAAATAATCTATCTCCGTTTTGCTGGTGTTGTAAGTAAAGTTCAACTGGAATGCATTAGTATTTAGTGATTTAAGAAAGGCATTTAAATCCTCTGTAGGGCCCTCCCAGATTAAAAACAAATCGTCTATATAGCGCACCCAGAGTATAACTTTTTCCATCACTTTTTTGTTTGCATCAGACCAGATGTGTTCTGCTTCCCACATGCCCATTGTCAGATTGGCATACGTGGGCGCGAAGAAAGTTCCCATCGCAGTTCCTTTATTTTTGTCTATAAAACTTTTTATCGAAGATAAAAACATTATTGGTGAGGCAGAAATTCATCATTTCTAAAATCATGTTGGTCTGTCTTAAAACACTCAATGATCGTGAACGGAGATAAAATTCGCAAGCTTTCATACCATCCTCATGTTTAATTGATGTGTACAACGAGACTACATCAATGGTCACCATTGTGTAGTCTTCTTTCCAAGGGATATCAGCTATCCGGTTCAGAAAATCCATCGAATCCCGGATATAAGTGGGTAGATTTTGCACATACGGAAAAAGAAAAATGTCCAGAAACCTTGAAGTATTCTCTAAAAGTGACCCACAAGAGCTGACGATGGGACGTCCTGGTGGGCCGTCCTGGTGGACTCTCCATACTTTTGTGAACCTTCGGTATCACATATATCGTTGGAGTGATGGGACACAATATTAAAAGATAATCCAATTCGTTATCATCCAACAATCCCTCTCTGTGCCACCCACGAAGCATGCTGTGAAATTTGCTCATAAATATTGGCGTTGGATCTTCTTTGAGCCTTTCATAGTTGTTCACATCATTAAGTTGTCTTTTTATTTCAAGATAGTATTTTTGAGAGTCCATTATGACGATATTCTCCCCTTTATCCGAGGGTTTGATCACAATATCATCGTCTGTTTTCAAATCATTCAGGGCCCATTAATCGTCTTTGGTCATATTTGTAGGTTGTTGCCGGTTCCTCTTCCTTTCTTTGATATAAATTGTTCGCAGTTGCTCTGTCATGAGTTCCTGAAAAATATCCACCCTATTCCCTGCTGGTAATTGTGGGCAGAATCTGGAACGAGATTTGCAATTACTGCTAATGGAGAGATTTGTCGTGATGGCCATCTCTTCATAAATCTGTACGTCTGTCATTGTCTTGATGGTAGTTGTAGAGCTGTCGATATTGCTTTCAATCTCTAAACTGTGTAACGATCTTAATGGAGGAATGTCATTTGAGGTTGGAGGTGAAATCATATCTACGTTCTGTTGTTCCCTTGGTCTCATGGGAATATTTGTAAAATACTTCTTTAATTTCAATTTGCGGCAGAATTTGTATAGATCGACTCTGGACATAGTTAAGTCCATGTTGGTGGCAGGGCAGAATGTTAATCCCTTATTTAATAATTTCAGATGTTTTGTAGTTAATTTCCTGGATGATAGATTGATCACTAGATCATCTTGTTTTGATATATCTAAATCCAATATCATCCTTCTTATTTTTGTTGTTGTTTTTTTGGGCTTGTTTTTTGTGACCCCGTCTGGTTCTTTTTGTTGATGTTCTGTTTTTTGAGAAAATCCCCGTCCTCTGCCTTGCGTTGTCATCTGCAGGAGCCGCATCTCCCCGGAAAAATCCATCTTTTGTCTGCCTCCAGGCATTCTTTCATCTCCCGAGCTTACCTCCGTGCTCTCTGCACTTGACATCCTGGCTTGTTCCTGTTCCTGAATTCGATCCAGAGATTGTTTACTATAATTTACATCATACTTCCTTGCAAAAGTATAAACTCTGCCCATGGCATAATCAGTTTTGTCCCATTGGAATTTACGAATTTTCTTATTTTGTACCTCTTGTTCATGTTTGTCTAATCTTTTTTCTAAGTCTTCAAACAGTTTAGTACCTTCCGATGTTTCTTTAAATTGTTTCAATGATTTTTTCAATTCTTTGACCTTCTCCATGGTTTTAGTCAACCTTCTTTCTGCATGTATAATTAGCGTATGTATCAATTTCATGGAGCATTCAGTTGTGTCTAGTTGCCACTTTGAGAGAAGATCTGGATCTAAATCGCTCAGGGTAGGCAACACAAAGATTCTCAAGCCTCTAGGTATTCTTTTGCAGTCTATGTATTTTTTCAATGTTACACTTTCCCACCATTTATTTATCTCCATAATTTTTGCTTGTTCTAATTCTTTCAGGAGCTGTTTTGGCGTATTTGTTATTCCTGAGATGTTAGTGTGCGATCTGCTGTGCGCCGCAGTTAATTCTCCTTCTTCATTAAACATGTCTTTCAGTAGTTGTTCTTGCTTAGTCCAGCGATCCGCCATGTTTCTGATTAAATCTTCGATAATAATTAGGTTTAGTAGTTTGCACTGTTATTTTCGGATTTCTAAAATCTGGTCTTCCGTGTAAATGTTCCTTTTTAGCCAGTCTCAATTGCACTATGCGTTAATTATTTATTCTTTTTCTTTTATCTGCCAACTTGTTTTTGTGTGAAGTTGTTCGCTGTAACTACTCCGCTGGGGATACTGGCAACAATGTATCTCGGGATCCGCTCCACTTTTCCGTGTTTCCCTTGGCCGTATTACCCCCGGAGACCGAACTACGGGAAACAGAAATCTTCCATTTGCATAATTCCAGGAACCGCTTCGGCCGTGATTCGGCGATGGGATATTCAACTCTGAGCGGGATTGCCATGGCAAAGCTAACGGTGCCCCCCCTCCGGAGAAACCACCCCAAGCTGCCAAAAGCCCTCTCCACCTCGTCGTCTCCTACCTCACCATACGCCAGAAATCCACCACGTTCCTTCGTTTCCGCAAAGATTTCCTCCCGGAAGCAGGCACCGTTTCAGGAATGCACCACATAAGCGTCGGAAAACAAAGTCTGCCGCTCCGCGGTCGGGTGCTCGCCCTTCGTGGTCCGACACCACGTTTTACTGGAAAGGAGGATTCTGTGACTGCCTTCACTCGTATTGCGCCGCCATCATGGAAGAACACGGAAAGGTAGTACTTGGAAACAGCGAGCTCACACCAAGTAGTAAGTTGCAGAAGTCTTTTTTATTTTTACATTTTCATTGATGCAAAGTGCAAATAGTGCAAAAATAGAGACAAAAACGACCTAAGCGTTTCGACCTGCGGCCTTCGTCTGGGTCAAAGTGTAAAAGTGAAGATAGTGCTTTATAGGAGGTTGGTAGAACCCTCCCCCTTTACAAAAAATCCATTGCTTTTCAGCTATAAAAGGAACATTAGGCATTTTTAGCCAAACCAGTACTTTTCTTTTTCTATTTTCAATTGCCAGCTTTATGCGTTGCTGTTACTGACAATTTGCTGAAGACTTTTAACAATGTAACAGTTGGAGAGAGGTAATTATTTGTAACCAATGTGTGCAGACTCTTGAACATGTATAGATTTGTGATTTGTCTATATTGTGTTAGCATATATTGTTTTATAATTTTAGTTTATCATTTGTGTATCAATTAATTTAGTATTATGCATTTATAAAAGTATTCTATTGTGGTTTTATGCATCAGACTACTACATTTCTATTTCTTGGCGAAACCATATAAGATGAATTTCTTATAAGATGAATTTGTGTAACAGTTGCAAATTCCATGTGTTGTCAATTACAAATAAGTCTTCAGTGGTAATCTTGACTCACCCACTTTGCTACCTGTTTAGTATTTTGTTTCATCTATGGTAATGAACAATATGTACATAAAATACTAGACAACAACCCATTGTGTTTTTTAATTTAACCCAACCTAAATGTTAAACTGGTAAAGTAAAAAGTCAATTCTCCTTTTTAAAGCATCAAGATCTTATATGTTATCTGTGCAGTTAAAGGATGCATTTTTTTATATTAACAAAAACATTTTTCTTTTACTTAGTCACAAGTGTCACCCATGATACATACACAACCACAATACTCGAAGTTTTGCATGTTGGAGTGTTATACGATTTCATAATGGGTGTGCATATGATCATAAATAATAATAAAATTTGTATTGGCAATAACGTGTTCCTTGTCTGTTAAAATTTCAGATGTATGCTTTCACATTATAACAAAAAATGTTGTTATCAGTGACAAAACTGTAGTGATATTTTAGTCAATTTTACATTTTCTTGTTAAGGATTGTCCACCTGTTGTGTTCATGGAAAAAACAAAAAATATTTGTGGGTATCATTATGATATGCGTTTTAAAGACATGCGTGGTAATGGTATATGCATGGTAAATACTGCGTGATAAAGGCATGCGTGGTAAAGGCATGTGTTATTCCATCATGCATCCATTGGTATGCTTGAACAGAAGTTGTATACCTGCTATTATTGGCCCAGTGCCACACTTTTATTTTCAATTGAGCTGTCAACATTCCAGTGTTCGAATATACCATTATAGCCCATTGTCGAGATCTGTAACATTGTTAAAGGCCCTTAATTTGAGTTACAGGTCAGAACAGTAGACACGTGTGTACATCTAGGGAGAGGCATGAGGCATGTAAATCCAACTTGGCTGTTGCAATGGTTAGCTGAGGTGCTATCATATCCAATTGTTCACTAGCGGGCTTAGAACTAAATAGTGATATTTCCATACCCCATGGTAAAATAAAAATCTTTTATGATCGCAAAGCAATGAACTTGACGATCTTTCTTCAGTTATACAATTGCACCATTTTGTCAGCAATTACCCACAAAGTGCATTGCTGAATATAGAACCATAAGAAAAAAAACTGCTCTTCTAGGCTATTTTTTCTGCAAAAAATGCAAGTTTTATGTCCAGCCATGGAATCTACACAACTTTAACATGTAGAGAGCATCAACTGCAGGCATTTATTTTCTGCATTCATTTAAGGGCCACTGGAAAGGCCAAGTTATTGAATAGAGTTGACTAAATCGTGCAATAACAAAAGGCAGCTCGTGCAACTTAAAAATTAAATTTTATTTTACTGTTTTATTTTTTAGCACACACTAATACAGTCTGGACTGTGCCAATTTAATACAATAGAACAATCAGCAACTGAAAGATCAACATTTGCAAATGGTCTACTCCTGTGAGGTACCTGGTTTGGTGATTTTTTAAATAAACATTTGATAGATTTTAGCTAAAAACTCATTTTATGTGGAGTTTTCAAATTATGCGGCTGTCACAAGTGTGAGAAATTCATTCGTATGCAGAACAGAAAATTACAGAATTTCAGCGATCTTGATTAGTCTTATCTAAAAAGAGTTTTTATAGTTAATGTCATAATTAATGTATTTAGTGTTGGATACTTTATCATTTGAGAATTTCATCCTGCTGCAAAATTCAGAATTGCCTCCCCTTCTCAAATATTTTTATTATTTAATTAACACAAATAAACCACTATTTTCCCACTACTGTCATCTATGGAAGAGGTAGAAGCAAAAAAGTAATGTTGTACAAAGGTGACTCATTGATGAGAAAGGGGAACTCGAATGAAGGTGGCAAAGTCGAATATCAGCAACATTGACACAACAGCAAAACCTTGCCCACCCTGCATCTGATAACTGCTATATATCAGAATATTATTTGTTTCCCACTCAAAGACAAACAACTGATCTGTAACATTAGCTTTTACAAACTATATAACAAATGTACAAACATATGCTATATCAAAAAAGAGGACCTTTACCACAAGATTACATTTCAGCTCAAATGGGCCAAAAGTAACTAAAAGCGCAAGGCCCTTGAATATTAAATCAGTACTAATGAGGCGAAACGTTTTCTTTTCCCAGGCATTGTTAACATGTGTAAAAATGACAAAATAATGAATTTATACTACCAAAATGTGCCACTTAATTTGCCCTTTCCTGTCTCATAGTTTAGTCAACCCTGCCATTTAATGTGGTCTTGTCCTGCCACATAACTCCACTGGCCCTGTCTATTAGTCATTACCAAAAGCATCTATACAGAACAAGCATTGCCAAAGCCAATATGCCTCGCATATGCAAGAGCTATTGGCATTGCCAATGTGATTTAGCCATGTTTTACACCAGCGTGGCTGATATTCAGCATGGCTAAAAGTTAGTGGCATAGAGGAGAGTGGCGTGAAGTGGAGTGGTATGGAGTGTTGTAGAGTGCAGTGGCATGGAGTGGCATAGAGTGTCTTGGAGTGGAGTAGAGTGTTGTGGAGGGAGTAGAGTATTGTGGAGGGAGTAGTGTCGAAGGGTGGAAGGGAGTAGAGTGACCAGCTGTAGAGTGGAGTAGAGTAGAGTGGAGTAGAGTATTGAAGAGTGTAGTGGCATAGAGTGTCATAGAGTACAGTGGCATGGAGTAAAGTGGAGTGGTGTAGAGGGGATTAAAGTGGTGTGGAGTGGCGTAGAGGGAGTTGCGCATAGTGGAATAGAGGGTCATAGGGCAGAGTGTCATAGAGTGAAGTAGATTGTGGTAGAGTGGAGAAGGATGAAGTGGAGTAGATTTGTCGTACAGTGGAGTATAGAGTGAAGTATAGTGTCGTGCATTGTCGCGGAGGGAGAACAGCATTGTTGAGTGGACTGGAGTGGAGAGGCGTAAAATGTCATAGAGTGGAGTGGCATAGAGTGGAGTAGAGTGTTTTTGAGTGGAGTGGAGTAGAGGGAGCTGCCTTCAGTAGGGTAGAGCATCATAGAGTGGAGCAGATTGTTGTGGACTGCAGCGGCATAGAGTGGAGTAGAGTAGAGTGGCTTAGAGTGGAGTGTTGTAGAGTGGAATGTCATAGAGTGGAGTAGTTTTGTAGAGTGGAGTAGAGTGTTGCAGTGTGGAGTGGCATTTATTGGACCAGAGTGCTGCGGAGTGGAGTGGCATAGAGCGTTGTAGAATTGAGTGGTGTAGAGTGGAATGACATGGAGTGGAATGACATGGAGTGGAGTAGTGGAGTAGAGTGGAGAAGAGTGGAGTGGTGTGTCGTAGAGTGTAGTGTAGTAAATTGGCCTCTAGTGGCATAGAAGGAGTTGCATAGATTTTCGTAGAGTAAAGTAAAGTGTTGTAGAGTAGAGTGGAATAGAGTGGAGTGTCGTAGAGTGGAGTGGCATAGAGTGGGTGGCACAGACTGGAGTGGCGTAAAGAGTAGTGTTGTACAGTGCCATAGAGTGGAGTAAAGTGTTGTAGAGTGGAGAAGAGTGGTGTGGCATAGAGTGGAGTGTCGTGGAAAGGATAGAGTGGAGCGTCAAAAAGTAGAGTGGGGTAAAGTGTCATATAGTGGAGTGGTATAGAGTGTGTCAGAGTGAAATGTTGTAGAGTGAAGTAGAGTGTCGTAATGTGTCATTGCATAGAGAGGAGGGGCATAGCATGGAGGAGCTAGAGTAAAGTGTCATGTCCTACAGTAGAGTGGCGTATCATAGAGTGCAGTAGAGTGGCGTGGTATAGAGCAGAGTGGCATAAAGTAGAGTGGTGTGTTGTAGAGTGGGGAGTCATAGAGTGGCATGTTGTATAGTGTCGTAGAGTGGAGTGACGTGTGATAGAGTATCGTATCGTGGAGGAGGGTAGAGTGGAGTGGCGCATCAGAGTAGAGTGCAGTGACATGGCATAGAGTGGAGTGCTGTGGTGTAGAGTGGAGTGGTGTGGCATAGAGTGGAGTGGTGTAGAGTGGAGTGGTGTATCGTAGAGTGGAGGGTTGTAGAGTGGAATGGCGCAGGGTGGAGTGGAGTGTCATATAGTGGATTGAAGTGTAGTGGAATGTTGTAGAGTGGATTAACAAAGAGTGGTGTGGAGAGGAGTAGAGTGGCCTAGAATGAAGGGGCATAGAGTGGCACAGAGTGTAGAAAATTGTTTTTGAGTGGTGTAGTGTGGAGTGGTGTAGTGTGAAGTATGCATGGTGTGGTAGCACATTGCCATTACAGGCAATACTTTTTCAATTGAAATGACCATTATATTTGAGCACATGTATAGTTTTACTTATAAAACTATACAGTGCACAAATGATAATGTGTGGAAATGGCATCACCTAGTGTATTGATCTGTTTCCACCACACTTCAAAATTACAAAAACTGTTTGTTAATTTGTGCTTTCCTAATTCTGATATATTCTGAAATATCTGCACAGTTCATTTACAGACATCTACATTTTGTTGTGTGATAGAAAAAAGTCTTTCCTTTCAAAACTCCAGTGGCCAGCAACATTGTCACCTAAATCCTCTGACTTTGAGGTCAGAGAAAGAAAAGTAAACAGCAAGCTCCCTTGGTACACAGACCCTGACATTTGACCTTTGTCTTTGAATGCACAGCAAATGCGACAATATAAAAACAAGTTTTAAAGGACTGTTTACAGAAAGCGATTACTTGTGAAAGAATACAATAAATAGGCTATGCTCCATCGGAGGGACAAACACAAGCTGGACAGCCTAAAACTAATAAAGCCAGCAAATAGAAAGCAAGCAAATGTGAGTTACAAAACACAAACCCAAAGGTAAGCAATGAGTGGAATGTATTACCAGGGAAGCTTTTAGAATGTCCCCAAGATACATTAGGAAACCAGACAGCTGTACTGTGTGGTAGGCTTTGACAAATAAGAAGGGACACCCCACCCAAGTGTGAGATATCAAATAAAGACAGATGATACCTTCAAACCACTTTGAAGCACTAGCTTATATTTTCTATTCAGAGCAAGAATGATTGGAGATACCTTATCCATTTATTATATGAAGCTGGTTTATTTTGGTCTGTAGGTCCAATTATAATTAGAGCTCCCTTTCTAATGGCATTTATTTTTTGAACATTTACATTTGTATTTATCCATATTTATTCTTTGCCCTTGTTAAATATATTGATTCACATTTGGGAGAAAGTGCTTCTTTCTGTGTGGTCATCCTCAATTTTTATTGAATGGTGCTGCTGGTGTTTTTACTCAGTGCACTGGGACACTGCTAATGAAGCCCCAGTGCATATGTTGTAATCCCTATAATATGTTTATATTTGCTAACTCCTGATTGGCATATTTAACTATCCTATAAGGCCATTGTATATGGTGCCCCAAAGCTCATCCAGGACATGGAAAACTAAATGTCACCTATGGAATACAAGCAAAAAAACGAAAAAAGTAGGTGGTTGTATTTCTTTTTGTTTTCTGCTAATACAAAACATATAGTAAAAAACAAAAAAAAACACAACCACCTACTTTTTTCGTTTTTTTGCATGTAGATAGAGGCCCATGGTGGTTGTAGACAAGGTCCAAACCCCCAATTTGTGTCTTTTTCAACATATGGAATACAGCATAATGAGCCATCCACTAGTGTGACCAGGCAAAAATGACTACAGGTCTACCACTGTAGCCTGGCTGCAGCAGTTTAACATGTGCTGCCTGAACTGTCAAAATAATCTTTTTTGACAGGAAGTAGGCTGTGTAGAAATTTAAAGTTAACATGTCCTTACAGTGACTAGCACCCAAAAGCTGTAGCAAGGCCCATAAATACTAGGAAGTGATATTAAATATTAAGGCTGCTATCTTGGGTTAGCGACCAGTTAGAAAATATGGTTAAACAACTCATTTTGATATTTATTTAAAGCAAAACTCAATAGGGAAGTCGGATTTCTAATAACTATTAAGGAAACATAACTTTTTTCTTAATCCTTTTTCTCTAACATTAGCCCAGCCAGTGAAAAGCCACTGGTGAGGTGCAAAAACGTCTCTCAGAGCAGAGATAAAGGCTTCGGTGTGGGGATGTGTTTTTGCTCCCATAGCAGCAAGACTAGCTGTGGGGGTTACAGGAACATAATTTACTTCAAAAGGAGGGTCAATCCCTGTCACAAGCAAATGTTAGGTAAAAACTGGAAAGGCGCCAGCAATTGTCATTTAAGTCAGGCAAGCACCAAAATCAGTGGGGGGAAAGCTCCCCCAGAACTGGTTTGGATTGACCAAGGAGGAGGGGATTGCTTAATACCCTGGCAACACCTCTAGGTGGGCATACATGTTTTCTCCATCTTAGATTTTGAAAGTGAGGGGCACTATGGGATTGTTTGCAATAGGGCAAACAGGAAATATTGTAAAAGTGGGTAGGATTACCCCCGGCAACATATACACATTATAGGTTATGGAGAGGATAGGGCCATGAGTCACTCCCTAGCCTCAAATCGTGCCTAGGTTCCGGTCTACCATGACTATAGGCTATCATTGGTGCTTTGTGCTTTTTGAAGGTATTTTTCCTTAAACCTTCTACAATTCATACCTCTGATTCCCAATAACGGATTTTTGTTGGTTTGGGTCATTACATTCATTAAATTATACTCCATGTTTCTAAATTAGAGTGGAATTTTTATTGTGTTCTGATTGAACTTTTTACCTGTTTTGGTATTTCTAAACGCTTTACACATTTTCTCTTTGTTAAGCCTGTCTGCTCTGTGCCATATATACCAGGGTGCAAGGAATTGTGTTAATGGTTGAGGTGGGGGTGAATCCCAAATCAAGCAGCAACCACAATCATTATCATGGTGAAGTCACAAGCGCACCCCAAATTAACTTGTGCTTAACTGTCTGGTAGCTTGGTACAGAGCAGTCAGGCTTAACTTAGAAACAATGGGTAAAGTATTTATGCAGTACTCCAAACAATAATAAAGTGAAGCACAACACAAGAAAAATCCCACACCAATTTATAAAACTAGAGTAAAGTTTAGTAAATAATTTAAGACCAAAATGACAATACTCCAATCAGTAGAATCGGAGATATGCAATTTTAAAGATTTAACAGAAAAGAACAAAGGTGCCAACTGTGGATATCTGCTCCTGTTAGACCGGGACAGAGTAACAAGTTCAAGCCGACCGTGATGGAGTGCAGGCCGGCTACATGGACCCAGTTAGACACTCTGAAGAAGAGTACCATAAATCCTGCTTGCAAAGAGTTGTGGAGTCCTGCATCGAGGATGTATTGCACAGCTGAGGCGATGCAAGTTCCAGGACAGGGATGAGTCTGGCAATATTGGTTCCGAGGAGCTGCAAGGTTATGATGAGAAGTCCTGCACCATCATCAATGAGGCTGTCAATGAGGGGGCTTGTGATGCATAGTCCTGCATCGAAGATGTGTCATGCAGCTGCTGGTTTTGTTGAGGTTGCAGGGCTTGCAATGCACAGTCCTGCATTGTCATTGAGGCTGCTGTCAACAAGAGGCTTGTGATGTGGGGGCCTGCATCAGGGATGCGTCGCACTGTGGCAGTTCCAATGAGGTTGCGGGCTGCGAGGGCGATGCAAAGTCCTGGCCCTGGGGTTTGTGCCATGCAGAAGAGGAGATGCGTCAGTTTTGCTGGGTCCACAGATGGGCTGGCAGAGGACCTTCAAGCCCACATCCAAGGATCCAGGACTGGGGGGGAACCACTTGGCAGGGTAGGACTCACATATGGAAGGTGGTGGGTTCCTGGTTTTTGGAAGCCTGTTCTGCCCTGAGGCCTCTTATGAGGATCCCAGCCAGCTAGCCCTTGGAGTCACCCTGGGGATTTGGGTTTAGAGATGCAGGTCCAGTTCTTCTCACCCAGACAAGAGGCCAGCAGGCAGCAGGTCAGAGGCCAGCAGGCAGCAGGTCAGCATAGCAGCGCAGCAGTCCTTCAGAGCAGCAGTCTAGCATAGTGCCAGTCATTTTAGCAGCACAGCAGTTCTTCTTCCTGGCAGAGTTCAGAAGTGTACTGAAGAGTTGGAGTCTGAGGTCCAATATTTATACCTGGTGCCACTTTGAAGTAAGAGAAACTTCCAGGGGTTTCTACCCCCCAAAGGTGTTTGTAATTTCCTGCCTCCCTGCCCTGGCCTCAGATTTTCTGGGCTCCCAATAGACTAGTGTCAAATCCCCTTTGTGAGAGTGCTCAGGCAGGGCCTTTGTGATGTGCAGTGTGGTAGGTGACAGCTCCTCCTCCTCTGAGTGGCCCATCCTACCAATACCTCTCTTTGCTTTGTCTCATTATTTGGGAGCAATAAACAAAGGCCAACTGCCAACTACACCTAGTCATGTGACCCAGGCTACAGGCAGCAAACCCCAACTGGTTGGGACAGGAAAATGGCAACTTTCTAAAAGTGACATTTTCAGAATTGTGATAAAAAAGCCGACTTTACCATTAAAGAGGACTTTTAATTACAAATCTTTAGACACCAACCTCGACCTGTTGACCTGCTCCCAAGTAGAAGTTACAGCTTATTAAATGTAATAGGAGAGCTCCAATGTTATCCTATGGGAGAAGTAGGCCTGGCAGTAGTGAACAACACATTTAGGATCTTTTCACTACCAGGATATGTAAAACCTTAAAGTACATGTCCCACTTTTTAAATACAGAAGGCTGTGGGGAGAGCAAGATAAATGTTTGAACATGAGAGGTTCTCAGTGCCACCATTGAAGATCTGAAACGAACTGTTTGCAATCAGTAAGAAAAACAATGCCCCCCAGGAGACCTGTTTCAGGTTGACGTTTTGATATACCTTAGCCTCTGACACTAGGTTTTATGTTTTGGCCTGGATAAACATCAGTATAAAACTTTCAGAGTCTAAGGTTAATAAATGTGTGGCAACTCTAGAAGTAACTGGTTGAAAAATAGAAGTTAGAAATAGAATTTGTGTCCAGACTTTACACCAGAGAGGCCCCCTTGTGAACACTGTTCCTAGTATTCGAGCCCACAGATGGATAAAAACACTGTAGACTGTCCAAGTGTAGGCCACAAACTGGTAATGCCTTGAAACGAGAATGGAAGTCTCAATTATTTAAAGAACTGGTTTAGAACAGTACTGTTTGCTTGTTCAAAGGATGAGCCACTTGTTTTTACACAGCACTAAGTGTAACGTTTCTAAGGATTGTGTGGTAACTAGGTGTTCCAAGGTACTAGTCGGTCAAGTTGGCAATTTAACCACTGACCCAGGTGTACACCTTCACTTCCATATTATGTGGAAAGTGTCAACACACCTTGAGAGTTAAAGCCTTTCTGTGTGAGAACGTGTTTGTGTAAATGTGAGGAATTTTTTGCACGTGAAGGTGCTTTGTGCAAGCTTAAGTGCTTCATACAGACAAGATATGGGAGTTGCATGAGAGGATTACTTCGTGCAAGACAGGAAAGTGTTTGAAAGTGACAGACAATCAGTGCAAGTGAGGTGCATTTTATACATATGGGGGCTTTCCTTGTTTAGTAGAGTGGCACTTTTGACAACAGAGGGGCGCTTCATCCACGAGATCGGCACTTTAAGCAAGAGAGGGGACTTGTAGGCAAGCAAGGGGCTCTTCCTACAAGTGATGAGTACTTTAGGTAGACAGCTGACCTTTAGTCAAATGAAGGGCACTTTAGGTTAGATGGGGTATCTTTAGGCAAGTCATGGGCACTAACAGCAAAGGGAGCCCTTTCTGGAAAACAGGGCAAATGGATACGAGGTAGAACTTTCCAAGAGTGAGGGCAGTGCGTGCAAATACAGAGTACAATGTGCAGGTGATGGGTGTGCTCTGTGCCATTGCAGCCACACTGTGCGATGAGGGATGTTGCGGGTTGACTAAAACTACATGTGACTTGCAGGCTGGTTTGACAGTCCGATGGGAGTCATGACCATTGCCAGCCCTAGTTGCAAGGTCTCCCTGCTTTGGCAGGCAAGACTGTTTTGCAGCTTATTGACTATCCGGGCTCGCAGTGAGTAGGTATGCACCATCTGCATTGCAGTGCCCTCTCTCTGGCTGTTGGCAGGTGCCTGACCTGCCGCTCACCCCGAGAAGTTGTTCTCGCTGCCCACGTCAATGGTCTTGTCTGTCAATGGTCTTGGCTGTCTGAGCTGGAGTCCTTACACAGTCTCTTCATGGCGGCTGTGCCGGGGATGCGGGTGGTCGGCTGCGACAGGACAACTCCATTGACTTGCAAGTCTCAGCGATCTCTTGCTTTCCCATGCCAACCAACCTGATCTTGGTGAGGGACAACACCCGCCTATTTGACGATACACATGCCTCGTCTCTGGCAAGGGCATCCCCCTTCCCAGGAGGACACATCCCTCTCTCCAGAACCTGGGGCTGTGAAGCCGGAGCTTCAAGGTGTCTGTCAACTCTGAAGCTTGGCACCATCTCCGTGCACAACTGAATCTCAACGCATGCGTACTAACCATATGAGGTACATTGTGCTCAGGGCTCTGTCTACACAAGCGCTTGAGCTGAAGGACAACACTGTTCTCATAGCCAATGTGTATTCACATTTATTTTGTTATTAATCTTGACTCAGTGCTGATTAATTCCACCAGTGGAGCGGCGGAATTTATTTGTAATTCCGCGTTACAAGAGTAACGTGGAATTACTAAATTCCTTCAATTCCGCCCACCACTACAAATAAGGGCATATATAAAGTTATTTAAGAACATGTCATTGCTTTGTTAACTCTCTAAGCTGTCAATCTGAACAAGAATTGGCCTGGAAGTCTTGAATGACAGTATTTGGGAGTCATAGAAAAAAATAAAAAAAATTCTGTATGTTTCTAATTTAAAAAAGAAATATATACATCAAAAACATTGTTTTCTGTCTTTAGTTCCCTGTAAAACTCAGTAAAAATGGAAACCGGGGAGCACTAACTATAATATGAAAAAGAGACAGTAAAGAAAATTGTATCTCTCCAATGTTATTAGTAACATATGAATTTAGATGACCGGTCTTTCCATTTGGAGGAGTATAGCCTGTCATTCATTGACTAAAGATAGACACATGCCCAAGGATTCAATTATATAAATTAATATTATATTATTCTGGAATTGGCAGATACTACAAAATAAGATGAATAAATAGACCAAGGTTGGGACTGAAATGTTCACTGCCTGGTAAACGAGAATCTAGTATCCTGACTTTTAGTTTGGCCTTGGAGTCATAATAATCCAGAAAGTGTGCAGAGGCTTATGCCTGTCCAAAAAAAGCAAGTTCCAGCAAATGTCCAGTGACTTGGAAGGGTGCACCAAGACTGCCCTCACGGTAAACAGAGAGCTACTGTCTCTATTTAGGGTTTATCACAAAAAGTGGTTGTGGCAGCTGGCCTGTGCAAAATTTTAATTACACTAGTGTAAAATGCATAGTTTTAGTAACTGTAAGTAACAAAATGTACACAAAATTACCAAGATTAGGAGATTAAGCCAAATTGCATAATTTTAGGGAGAACTTTTAACACAAGATGTACCGTTCGGGACAGTTTTTGAGTGTGAAATTACAAATCCAAATGCGAGAGGAAGCGTTTTGAATGTGAGCAGAATTCCTTTAATGTGGGTGTTCAACAAATATTTCAAGTAGATATTTTATCTAAACTAAAGTTGCAGGTCATTTTTGAGCGGAAATCTACAAATTCGAATTCGAGGGGTAGTGTTTTGAACATGAGCAATCACAAATCAAGTTAAAATTACATTTTCGAGGAGAATCTTTACCTCTTCTGGTAATATATTTAGTGCGAGATGCATTTCGCATATTTTGCTGTGATTTCACATAATTACACTACAGCAAGTTATAGAAGTTTTTCACACTTCTAGTGGCAGCATACCCTGTTTTTTGATTTATAGTTTGACTAAACACTTTAATTTGTGTCAGTGAGAGAGCGGCCTATTGACCCCTCTTGCATAAAGTTCCCCTGTTAGGTGAGACCTAATGCCTTGCGCTGATATCCCATTTGTATGTACAGTTTGTGTGTATCTACAGTCAGCCGGTTATATAAGTGAGGTAGTAGAAGCCTGGGTGTGTGTGTGTGTGTGTGTGTGTGGTTTGAAGTGCCAATATTGGATGGGCCTGGTTTAGCATTGCACAGGGTAGGGGGGGAGGATACCTAACTCACACAGTGGAAGTGTATTGCATTCCTGTGGCTGGATGGTGAAGACCCAGACAATTAATTGAGGAGGATGGGGAAAGGGTTACTTTTAGAGACACCATGAGGACTCTGGGCCTTATTTAGAGATTGACAAATGGGATAATCTGTCAAAATGTGATGGGCTTATAATACTGTAAGTAGTAAAGGGGCTCCCGCAGGAATAATTTAGTGAACTTTATCAATGAAAGTACACAGGATGGTGTCATGTGAAACCAACCTGCACCAATCAATTGATCATTATTGAAAGAGCTTTCATCAATGTAAACATAGATAGGTGTACTCTTTAAAGCTCAACAAAAGATATGGAAAATTTGTTTTGTTACCAAGTTATTTCAATATTCAAATCATTGTATTGGTGATGTACATTCACACTCACTGAAGTTTGCTGAGCAAATATTACATATAAAGTCCATAAGCCTACAGTTAGCATCAATCATTGAATAATCCACCAGCCATCAAGTGCCCATCAAAAATCTTTATATTCTTCATGACTGTGTAGAGATATTAGGCCTAATGTGGAATGATCAGCAACGTTTCGGTCTCACAAGTCAACAGTATGTGAGACCATCCTCAGGACTATGTGGCATATTGCAAAAATGCCTGACCCTTTGGATCCTAGTATAGAAAAGAAACACAAAATCTATATACATATGCAAAAAGAAGCCAAAAAGAAGCACAGAGGTGGCCATGGTTTAGTCTATAAAAGATGCTGAAAGAGACCAATAGGTCATAAACAGACAAATAGCATAGCAGTCAAGTACGTCTTACCCAAATAATATGTGGCAGAAAATTAAATCCTTGGCCAAGCAGCACAGCAAAGAGCTCAATAAATATCCTGTAAATGAACAAACAATTCTGTTACATAATGTCATAAAATGCATAAAAGGGGAAGTGCCATTGTGTTGTGTGACCTCACCTACTCAGATAGGGACTCATAGATAAATAAATCAAAGGTAAATCCTTGAATCCTATAAGGAATCTCTACAAATAAGTCATCATCATCAACATCAACAAGCTTTATTTGGTTTTTGTACAAACCACAAAAGCAACACACTTTAAATGAGACATATAGTCCACAATCAAAGTACAATAAAAATGAATGAAATACATATGTTAAAAACATGCCATTCATCATAAAACCGCAGTTACAATCCAGCCACAGAAGTTCATAGATCCCTGTAGTTTCTCAGTCTTATTGCAGCTTTTAAAAAACGGGATACTTTAAAGATAATATCAACAGACAGCAGTTATAAAAACAAAAGGGCCGGTCGCACATGAGTAACTTTGCACGTTTTAACAAAGGAATTAAATAGGCCTTTTGCTGTACAGCATAAATATTCCAAAACATTAAGAAATGCAAAGTGTCCCTTGATGTCTGCGGCTGCGCTCATTGTAGCAGCCGCAGACATCAAGAGTGTAAGCATCTTTGCTGCCATGGGGAAAAAAGTCATAAAAAACGTCTTTCTTCGAAATATTTTTACACCAATTCACACAAGCAACAGCATCCACAGCCAGAGGATTTCTTAGATTGTCAGTATATCAACAGTGCACACAAGAAAAATCTATATACCATTAATTAAAAAAGATATTTTTTATTCAATCCAATAATTAGAAAAAATCATCATATCATCATGTCTACTATTATTCAATTAAAATCAACATATAAATAAAAAATGTGCAAAAATACAATGAATACACTTTAGCAGCAATAGTTCAAAACAGCACATTTAAAAACAGGGGGAACCAGAGCAAAAGTAGGAAAGAAGGAAGAAAAGATATTTCCTACAATGAAAATAAAATAAATGGCTGGTACAGACAATAGATTAAGATCATACCAAGGAAGAGAATATGCAATTACACATATATATCTTTTTATATTTTCTCAACCGAAAATACACCCATATAGTTACACAGCACAATTTAAAAGAGCATCGACGCGTTTCGGTAGGTCATAATTCATCGACCAACACCTTCATCAGGAAAAAATTGTATATATTCCCACCATCAAAATCAATTCCTTAATTCAAAGGATCTTAAGTAAGGTTAAGCAGGGGTCATAAAGCCTCCAAAAGAATGACAACAGCGTTTCGTAATGTTCTTATGAATACGCCAAATAGCTCAAATTGAAGTTTCAGTATATGCTCCACCTTCCTGTATTAAAAAACTCCGCATAAGAGTCACTGATGGCTCAAACACTGACTTAATGATATCAAGTGTTCAAACTTCAAGGTCCCATCCAAATCAACTCTTGATGACCTCTTTTTGTTTTATATATACAAATATAAAGGTCCTGATATGTAAAGGATCCTATATCCACTTTCATCAAATTGCCTCAACGCCTCTTAGAATCGCACCAAAACGGGATCGGGGTATACGCCTCCGTCCAAACGTATACCCCGATCCCTATTTGGCGTATTCATAAGAACATTACGAAACGCTGTTGTCATTCTTTTGGAGGCTTTATGACCCCTGCTTAACCTTACTTAAGATCCTTTGAATTAAGGAATTGATTTTGATGGTGGGAATATATACAATTTTTTCCTGATGAAGGTGTTGGTCGATGAATTATGACCTACCGAAACGCGTCGATGCTCTTTTAAATTGTGCTGTGTAACTATATGGGTGTATTTTCGGTTGAGAAAATATAAAAAGATATATATGTGTAATTGCATATTCTCTTCCTTGGTATGATCTTAATTTATTGTCTGTACCAGCCATTTATTTTATTTTCATTGTAGGAAATATCTTTTCTTCCTTCTTTCCTACTTTTGCTCTGGTTCCCCCTGTTTTTAAATGTGCTGTTTTGAACTATTGCTGCTAAAGTGTATTCATTGTATTTTTGCACATTTTTTATTTATATGTTGATTTTAATTGAATAATAGTAGACATGATGATATGATGATTTTTTCTAATTATTGGATTGAATAAAAAATATCTTTTTTAATTAATGGTATATAGATTTTTCTTGTGTGCACTGTTGATATACTGACAATCTAAGAAATCCTCTGGCTGTGGATGCTGTTGCTTGTGTGAATTGGTGTAAACATATTTCGAAGAAAGACGTTTTTTATGACTTTTGTCTTGATGGTACCCACTTTCTTCGATTATTGGGTCCCTCTCATTTATTTGAGTGCCATGGGGAAAAGCCAACAAGTAATACAATAGATCCAGCCTAAATCTAGTGAGTAAAAAGTGGTCATAATTACTCTTAACAACTGAAAGGTAGGGCTCCATTGCTTGAACTGATTTCAACAAAATGTAGCTACACACCCGAGGCATCTTAAGGGCAGCTTCATCTTTGACAGAGATCCTTACCCTCATGAAATTGTCTCTTATCCACTTGCGATCAGTTTTGACTGTATTCTCAGAGGTAATAAATAGGTTTCGTTAACCTGCATAAGCAGGTGGGAGTGGTCTAGGGCAAGGCAATCTTTTAGTATCTCTATATTCCCCTTGGTTTCGTTCCTTGTCCAAATATCTATCCTAGGAGGAAGTGGACAGAGAATCATTTTATCAGTTACGTAACCTGTTCCCAGTTCCTTGTGTGGGGCAAAAGTCATTATCATAATTAGAAAGTTGTGCTTACCAACAACCACCAATGGCCCACTACAATCGCAAGACTTTCACCTGGTAAACATAGGATAAATTTGTGGGTAAACAAACACCTGACAGTAATTGCTAGAGTGAGTCAGTTGATAGCTGAACATGAGCTCATAAGCAGGAGTCTTAAATGCTATGCATTCTGTTAGAAATTGGGTTTCTGGTTGGCAAAGGCGTACAGCCTGTCCAAGCAGACACAATCCTAGTCAGGGTAAGTCAGATGCACACCATAAATTAACCTGTGTTCCCCCTCTGGTAGCTTGGCACAGAGCAGGCAGGCTTAACTTAAGAGCCAATTTGTAAAGTGCAAACAGTAACAAGTGAAAACACCTCAAAAAGACCCAACACTAGTTTAGAAATTTAGATTATGATTTTATAAATAAAACAAGCCCAAAATAACAAAAATTCAATAAGTAGAAGACAAGACATACAATTTTAAAGGTTAAAAGTGAAAAATAGTGCTTAAAGGCAATAAGCTCCAATGGGGCTATCTGGTCACACTGGCAGGGGCAAAGTTAAGAGTTCAGGCTGAACATGATGGAGCACGGGCCAGATACAGGAGCCACGCAAGGCCTGCTGAACAAAAGCACCTTGATCCTGGTCACAATAGCAAGGTGCAGGAAGCAGCCGAGAGATGTGTAGGTGTCAATTCCCGCAGTTGAGGTGATGCGTCCATTTTCTCCATGCAACGATGACAATGCACCAGTTCTGAAGACAAAGCGCATCCAAGATGCATTGGTTCGGAGGCGATATGCTGGGTTTTCTCCATGCAGTCAAGGGGATGCGTCGTTCGTCTCTCCTGCAGCGGTGGTGATGCAGTGGTACCACTGCATCTGTTCTGACGGCAATGCACTGGTTCTTTTCCCGCAACAGCAGCAATGTGTCATTTCTGCTTCACGCAGCAGAGGATGCGTGGGTTCCACTGTAGCAAGCACCTCGATCTACCTCCAATGGGCCAGGCACAGTAGCAGGTGGTAAGACTTTAATATCCCTAAGTCTTGAAACAGGGGGCAAGCCAGCATGCCCTTGGTGATCACTCTGGGTTCAAGTCAAAAAGTCCTGCTCTTTCTCAGCAGGGCAGAGGGTAGCAGGCAGCATGGCAGCACAGCATAAAATCAGTTCTTCAAGACCAGCAGTCCTGCAGAGTAGCAGTCCTTGTAGCAGCACAGCAGCCCTTCCTCCTGGCAGAGTTTCTTCACAAGTTCAGTACTGTCTGATCTGGTGAGGCCGGAGACCCAGTACTTATACCCAGTTGTGCCAAGGTGACTTCAAAGAGGGGCTTTGAAGTGCACAGAGGCCCTCCCTCCCAGCTCTGGCTCTAGACTCACAAAGGGGGGTATACAGCCCTTTGTGTGGGGACAGGACATAGCCTAGTCAGGTGTAAGTGTCAGCTCCTCCCTCCCATCCCTCCCAGGATGGCCCATCAGGATATGGATTGCCACTCAGTCACACCTAAGCTTCCTTTGTGAGTGGCTGTCTAGAGGAAATACACAAAGTCTAGCTGTTACTCACCTAAGATGTGTTTTGGAGACAGGCTGCAGGCACACAGGGCAGAGAGCAGAAAATGCCATCTTTCTAAAAGTGGTGTTTTTAACCCGTTCCATGCGTCGGATGGCCCCCGGCCGTCCGACGCCACGGTGGGCGTGTGCAGAGGATGGCCG
This sequence comes from Calotriton arnoldi, assembly GCA_963921515.1. Taxonomy (NCBI): domain Eukaryota; kingdom Metazoa; phylum Chordata; class Amphibia; order Caudata; family Salamandridae; genus Calotriton; species Calotriton arnoldi. Next base: position 81,617 of record CAWUFW010021227.1, read on the forward strand.
GGGGCCGTCCGAACCACGCCCACTCATTATTTTACCCGCACCGCGGCGGAATTCGCGCCGCGGTGAAAGGGTTAAAAGGGTAATGCTAAATGCAACTTTACCAGTAAAGAGGGTTTATCATTAGCATTCCAATGATATGAAACATGACCGAGCTACTCCTTCTCGATCAGGAATTACAGCTTATAAGTGAAATAAGGAATTCCCAATGTTAACCCATGAGAGAGTAAGGCCTTACAGTAGTGAAAAATGAACTTGGGAGGTTTTCACTACCAGGACATGTAAAACTTAAAAGTACTTGTCCTACCTTTTGATTACACAGCTTCCTGCCCTATAGGCTACATAGGGCCTACCTTAAGGGTGATTTATATATAAAAAACTGGGAGCTTAAGGCTTGGCAAGGGGTTTTAAATGCCTAGTTGACAAGGCAGTAAAACTGCACACACAGGCTCTGCAGTGGCAGACCTGAGACATGTTTAAAGTGCTATTGTGTGGGTGGCACAATCAGTGCTGCAGGCCCACTAGTAGCATTTAATTAACAGGCCCTGGGCACATGTAATGCACTCTACTAGGGACTGATAGATACATTTAAAATGCTAATTATGGATAAATCAACCAAACCATGTTATAGGGGAGAAGCACATGCACTTTAGCAATGGTTGGCAGTGGTAAAGTGCTCAGATGGTTAAGGCCAACAAAAATAAATCAGCAAAAAGGTGAGGATGAAGGCAAAATATGGTTAATTTAGCACTGGTTGGCAGTGGTAAAGTGCTCAGAGGGTTAAGGCCAACAAAAAGAAATCAGCAAAAAGGTGATGAGGGTGGCAATAAATCTGTGGGTGACCCTGCAGAAAGGGCCATTCCCAACACATGCATTCTGGTATCTTGTAATGTTGAGAAACAGTAACACAGAAGGGATGGTATTATTCAAATATTTCATAATACACTCCAATGTGTAAAACCAGAACAAACGAGTTAAGAAAGTACATCATCAAACATGCACAGTGCAAGAAGCACCTGGTATGTATGGACTATTGAAAATACAAGCAAAAACCAATAAAGACACTGGGGTAATGAACAGAGCAGTACTGTGCAGTACAAGCTATCACTGTCTAAATACCAAAACATACAAACATGAATGAAAAATGGAAAATAAATCAAGCAACCAATATTTAAGAGCACATACAAAGAGAAGAACTAGGATAGTCGGGCACCAAGTCTGAGAAAGTCACATCAAAACTATCTATGAATAGCATGTCACAAACCAAAAAGGGGTCTGCACTGTATGGGTAACAGTGCCCCTATTCCCACTGCATAGCCCAGAAGGCTGCCGAGCAATGTCAGGTAATTGCTGGGCTTAACTGAGCCTGGTGGTGAGAGAGAGACTGAGACACATGTGGGCAAACTGCTGTACTCACTCATTCATGAAATTCATAACAAATCCGAGCTAGCTGCACCTGCACCTTATCCCAGCCTTAAACTTAGCATAAGGGATAGTAATAGCAGGATCTCCAACCTCAGCAGGAGGGAAAATGATTACCATGAGAGGGGAAAGGAGTGTAGTATGTCATGATTACCGTTGCTGTCCGATTAAAAGTGCTTTCTTTTCTTAAAAGACAAACTAGAATTGGGCAATATATTATTGTGTTTGTTGTTTAACTGTTGAGTTCTGAGATCTTGTACCCACACTACCTCCATGAGAAGCCTGTGATTGCTTGCCCTCACCATCCTGGGAGCAAAATGTAGAACGGGTTGCATTTGGCATAGTTTGCCGAGTCCTAGTAGGACAGACCAGAGGACACGAGTGGCAAATGACATCAACAACCACAGTTGTGGTACAGTAGTCCCTTTCGGCTCTGTGACCATCCGATATAGGTCTGAACACCAAGATCAGGCAAAGGGTTTAATTATCCACACTAGAAATACAACAACAGTTATATATGTCTATATATGTGTGTGTTTGGGGGGGGGGTGTTACTTTCCTTGTGGGACTTGGGTGTGATAACACACTAACGCTGTGGGGACTTGATTGCACTGAACCCAGGTCCCCAGAAGGCAATGTCTTCTAAATGATAATAAATAACTAAAGGAACATCTGTGTCAATTGTTACAACTTTTTTAAAAATTGCCTTTTGGGGACCTGTGTTTCATCAACTGCGATTATATTTCTTCTCAGCTCTGCCCCTGTAGACAGGAGGTGGTAATGCAGTCTTAAAAACACTTTGCATTTAAACACACTTTGCTCACTGGAAACACATACTAGTAGCAGAAAGGACAGACCTCTCAAAGGAAAAGATTCATACCCCTGTGTTTATCCAAATATTTTTCATGCAAATTACCCATTCCTCTATTTATTAAAATAAAACGTTATTTTACATGAATGTATTGAATTTAGTTTTTATGTCGAAAATAGTTTGTTGTTTTATAAACATTGGTAAAAGCAATTGGGGTCAGTTTTGAATCCCAGAATACTTTACTAATGCCGTTTGATCCTTATCTGCAATTAAAGAATGGTGGTTCACTACACTGCAGTAGATTATAAATGGATTTGATAGATTTTTGCAAATAACCTAAAGACAATCAGTTCCTATTGTTACATTGTAATGTTTTGTACCAATAACACAGAGGGGCCGATTCCGATCTCGGTCGGAGGCGTACCCAACACCATTCGGTCGGGAAAAAAGCCATGCGAAAGCCTGTTTCCCGACCGATCCGTACAGTACACCGAACGAGCAAGTACGATGCGCACAACAGCAAAAAATCCGGCCGAGCCGTACTCACCCAAACCAGGTCCTGTTCTCCGACCGAGGCGAATCCGGAAACGCCGAATCGAGTCGCACGGAAGGAAAAATGCAGTTCCGTCCGGCCGGACAAGTACGATGCGCTTCCCGTACGCGCCGAACCCGTCGCTACGCACGGCACGTCAAAGCATCCGGGAGAGGCGCACATAAGCTCCGATTCGCGCCACAACACGATCCACGGCTACGAGACGAACACGGCACCGACGAGGACGAGGCGAAGTGACGAGGACGACGCGAAGCAACGAGAAGGACGAACGACACAAACCAACCATGAATCCCTTCGTCCCGATCATACCAATATTCTACATCTACTACCGGAACAGGCACGGACGCGTACGGCGCAGAAGGTAAGCCAGACACCAACCACAAAACACATACAACACGTACACGACACATCACACACACACACTGGAATGCTGAATATACTTACACCAGCAACAGCAGCACCATAGGGGCGGGATGCCCATCACCAATGCCACATATGCACACAGGGGCCTGAATGCGCACCACCACCCCTACCCAGGGGGGCTGGATGCCTACCACTACTACCACCCTTAGCCAGGGGGGCTTGATGCCTACCACTACTACCACCCTTAGCCAGGGGGGCAGGATGCCTACCACTACTACCACCCTTAGCCAGGGGGGCAGGATGCCTACCACTACTACCACCCTTAGCCAGGGGGGCAGGATGCCTACCACTACTACCACCCTTAGCCAGGGGGGCTGGATGCCTACCACTACTACCACCCTTAGCCAGGGGGGCTTGATGCCTACCACTACTACCACCCTTAGCCAGGGGGGCTTGATGCCTACCACTACTACCACCCTTAGCCAGGGGGGCAGGATGCCTACCACTACTACCACCTTTAGCCAGGGGGGCAGGATGCCTACCACTACTACCACCCTTAGCCAGGGGGCTTGATGCCTACCACTACTACCACCCTTAGCCAGGGGGGCAGGATGCCTACCACTACTACCACCCTTAGCCAGGGGGGCAGGATGCCTACCACTACTACCACCCTTAGCCAGGGGGGCAGGATGCCTACCACTACTACCACCCTTAGCCAGGGGGGCTGGATGCCTACCACTACTACCACCCTTAGCCAGGGGGGCTGGATGCCTACCACTACTACCACCCTTAGCCAGGGGGGCTGGATGCCTACCACTACTACCACCCTTAGCCAGGGGGGCTGGATGCCTACCACTACTACCACCCTTAGCCAGGGGGGCAGGATGACTACCACTACTACCACCCTTAGCCAGGGGGGCAGGATGCCTACCACCACTACCACCCTTAGCCAGGGGGGCTGGATGCCTACCACTACTACCACCCTTAGCCAGGGGGGCAGGATGCCTACCTCTACTACCACCCTTAGCCAGGGGGGCAGGATGACTACCACTACTACCACCCTTAGCCAGGGGGGGCAGGATGCCTACCACCACTACCACCCTTAGCCAGGGGGGGCTTGATGCCCACCACTACTACCACCCTTAGCCAGGGGGGCTGGATGCCTACCACTACTACCACCCTTAGCCAGGGGGGCAGGATGCCTACCACTACTACCACCCTTAGCCAGGGGGGCTTGATGCCTACCACTACTACCACCCCCACTCATAGGATGGACAATGCATGACACAACAAGCACACCACAACCTAGGGAATGCAAGATAAAGACATCCCCCACCACCATGACAAGCGTGTGTAGGCTGTGTCAAATGCCTACAACACCGAACATGACTTTGAACATACAATGTGACCCCCTAGCACATGTGCCACACATATATGTGTGTGGCACCCACAATGCAAGCAGCCCATGACCATTGTGGCAATGGGGCCTAAACCCCCATCATCACAGTGACCAAAAGGTAAGTGTGGGGTCCATAGCCGAAGCACATTTTGACCATTGTGGCAATGGGGTCTAAACCCCCATCATCACAGTGACCAAAAGGTAAGTGTGGGGTCCATAGCCGAAGCACATTTTGACCATTGTGGCAATGGGGTCTAAACCCCCATCATCACAGTGACCAAAAGGCAAGTGTGGGGTCCACAGCTGAAGCACATTTTGACCATTGTGGCAATGGGGTCTAAACCCCCATCATCACAGTGACCAAAAGGCAAGTGTGGGGTCCATAGCTGAAGCACATTTTGACCATTGTGGCAATGGGGTCTACACCCCCATCATCACAGTGACCAAAAGGTAAGTGTTGACAAAGAAAGAGCTGCAACTGCCAAACTGCATGGATCATTCCTGGTCACAGAACCAAAAACTCATCTGTGGCAAAGTAGTGTATGTGTCCCATTGCAACATAAATTGGGTGAGCCAAATACTGCAGTGCAAATGAGATATTCCTTTGGCCATGTGCAGACAAACAACACCCATGGGGGCTGACACCGTCAACATTCATCAATGACACAATGACAGAAGTGACCATCAGAATGCAGAACCACATATTTGCACCAATGGGCACACAAATGCAGATATCCTGTGGAGACAGCAGATGTGAGGTGAACAGATACCATACCATGGCAGCAATGGGACACACAAACCATGATCACTGTGCTGACCGATGACCTAGGAGTCCCAGGGACAGCAGGGGAAACACACCAAACAACATACAGCCAATGGCACACCCAAGATATGCCAATGCAGTGGTGCAGATGCACAAACACAAACAGGCAGACCAACACTGTCATCATACACAGCAGGTGATGGGTGGGGGTGCCAGTGTCCCCAGGCAACCACACAACACATGAGGAGAGCTGAATACCAATCATACAGATGTGCATACACTGCCACACTAAGGTAACTCATGGATCCAAATCCCCTATGTGGGCAAGCAGGCATTGTCAGATGAGAGGGAGCACAAATCACACATGTCACACAGGCACGTAGGAACAACAACTGACACAGCAAGACACAGACACACCACAGCACCACCCCCAGGGCCCCCACAATGTGGTGACCCTGGGCTGAATAAAAATCCCACTGTGATGACAAAGCTAAATGTCGTTCACACTGTGAACCACAGTCAGGTGTCCTGAGCAACAAACTACCATCACACCTACACAAGCACAAATCAATCAGCATGGCCAGTAAGCCAAGGCCAACATGGAGGCAGGGGACTAGCTGGGCAACGACTCCCATCTGCACACACTCAAGACCACACCCCTCGACCTCCAACAATGTGCAGCAGTGAAGTACACATGCACTGGTGACATTGCACATGCACCCATGACTATTCCAGGGTGGTGGGTGGGAACCAAGGTGCAGAAACACATCACACATGGCCACTCAACAAGACTCCTGAATGTCTGACACACTGCACACTACGCTGTACATGGACATGACGGCGATACCACACCAACCAATGGGATCCCAGCCACAGTCACACACCAATGAAGAAGCCAAGGTCACCCACAAAGAACACACATAGACAACAACCAACATTGCAGCCCGGACCCTGAGGAGTGCCAGCAGTCACACACACAACGTGTCACAATCACTGAAAGATAACACGAACTGAAAATCACATGACAGGGGCAAACAACAAGTGCCAAGGGGAAACCTGACTGTGACCCATCTGCGTCTGCACACAAACTCAGCCCTGACAGCAAACACACCTATGGGTGACACCCTGATGACCAGTAATGTGCCATGCACCCACATCACAGAGAACACAGGGAGAAGACTTTGGGGGAACATAGCTCAAGTCAGCAAGCATCACAAACAGGTACAACACTAGGGATCACAGCATGCGCAGATAAATGGAAGTGAACACACAGACATGCACATACAACACACACCTTGGGCACAGGCAATGTCACACGTGTACACACTGCCATGAGGGGACTCCACTCCTGTGTGAGGAAAGCTGTGCCATATGTTGCCTCAGTAGGGCCCCATCATGTCAGCTGAGCACTTGGTCACATAATCAACAATTAGCACCAAATGAGGGCTCCCATCACATCAGCCTGGTCATGGATGTGCCAACGGAATCATCAGCACAGATCCAACACACTTGTATAGCAATGTTGCACTGACTACACGGATGAGTCCTTCCCCATTGATGCCCAAACCTGCATGTCCAGTGGAGATGGCAACACGGTCAGGGAAGTAGACAAATGCAACGATGGCAGGCACAACAGATGTGCAGGGGTGGAAGCCACAGATATGAAATTGCTAATGTAAGTAGGAAATCCCATTGCCAAATACTGAACACATGACACCCTCAGATGCTGCTATGGATGACATGGATACACCACATGATAGGACACATTCCCCCTGGACCACATGGGTTCCTGCACAGTAACACTTCATAATCATGAGTCCAGATATCACCATCTCTGCAGCAAGGGCATGGTTAGCAGCACCAACAACATGTACATCTGAAGCATGAGCACTAGAGAAAAGAAAGTTGCTTTATTCAGCATATGTGTTGAATGAAAACGACGTCCAGAAAAAATAGAGCAAAGGCCAATGGCCAGTCCATTGTCAAAGTTCAAACAGGGTGACACTGGCAGATGTCACCCTACGCATGCCTGCACAAAACCAGGGACAATCCACTAGGAGGGGCAACCGGGGGGCAGGCCAGGCACCGCAGGGACAGGATCAGGGCTCACCAGGGGGAGTCAGGGAAGGGGTGGTGGGTGCTGGAGAGCCACTGACAACTGCAGTGGAGGTGTCTGACATGGTGTGTGCCGGCACAACTGGGGGCATGACTCAGATGTCGTGGGTGCCGGCACAACTGCAGTGGACCCTGCAGATGGAGTGGACAGGTCCGCCACTGCAGTGCCCAAGTCAGACAGGGCGGTAGTGGACTCCACTGCAGTGCCTACCTCCAGGGGAGGAGAATGGGGAACAGGCAAGGTGGGTTGGACAGAGGGGGAGGACACCCTCACCACATCAGTGGCACAGACAAGCGCAGCGGGGGCTGTGGTGCTGGGAGAGCAAGTGGCAGGGGGAGAAGGCCTGATCCTCTTGGGGATGGTATATCTGTGGGTGGGGGAACCTGGGGCAGGGTGTGGTGGGGGCACCTGTGCAGTGGGGGCCTGAGGGATGGAGGACGGAGACCTTGTGCCTGAGCTGCAGAGCGGTGGCGGGGTCTTGCTCTTAGGACTCCGGGGGGACTTGCGGGTGGGGGCCTCAGTCCGTCTGCGCCTGGGGGAGGGTGTCCGGGGGCGAGGGGCACTCTGCTCCGTGTGGGTGGGCTTCCTCTTCCCCCGGGATGCTGGAGCAGCTTCATCGGTGGGGAAGAGGCCGAGGTCACAGAGGAAGAGCTGCTGTGACTTTGGGGTTGCAGGTGAGGCAAGGGAGGATGCTTTGGAGGGAGAGGGAACTGAGGACTGCGCAGTGCATGTGGATGCGTGTGTGTGTTCCAGGGCCCCATCCCCTGTGAGTCTGGCTTCAGTCCCCTGAATGTGCGTGCGTGTGCGTTTTGTCATTGGCGTGTGTGTCAGTGTGCTGGATGTGTGTGTGCTGGTGTGTGCCTGTGCCAGTGTGTGTGTGCTTGGGATGGGTAAGGTGCTGGGGAGTGTGGATGGAGCAGAGGCAGGAGGGGTGAGGGACCGTTTGAGGAGGGACACTGCTGCCGTCAGGGAGGAGTCCATGGACCTATTGCCCCTCTGTAGGTCAGACATGCCCGATGAGATGCCCTCCATGAACGACACCAGCTGAGTCAACAGCGCGGTGTGCGCATGGAGGACACTCAGCATGGCTGTCTGCCCTACATGGAGCTGGCGAAGGAGGTACACAGACTCCTCACTCAGGGCAGCAGGGGACACAGGGGCAGGGGCTGCGGTGCCTGGCCCAAAGGAGACACGCTCCCGGACATGGGAGCCTCCACGGACCTGGGGAATGGGAGCCGATGGGAGGGCGGTGGTGGTGCTGGTGGTGGCGGGGACAGCAACACTAGCTGGGGTGTGGTGGCTGCTGACACCCGCCTCCACAAGGGAGTCATCCTCCGAGTTGCTCTGGTCCTCAGCTGAGGTGGATGCTGCTGAGGACTCCTCGGTGTGGCTCCCCTCGCCCTCCGTGCCACTGGGTCCCTCCGACCACTCCTCGGCTGCTGACCCAGTCTGGCTCTCTGGCTCCTCCTGGTCCGTGGAGCTGTCCCCTTCCGTGGCCGTGGATGTATCTGCAAACAATGGGGAAACAGACAGACATCAGTCACCTGCACATAACGCACACACCACTGTGAGCACAGCACATCACAGAGCAAGCCCTGGCATCATTAGTTGTACATTGCTAAAAGTGCCCTAACTGAACAGGAGAAGCCAATTGTCAGTCTGATGCCAAGCATGGCACTCACATCCCACATGGCCTTGCACCCATCTGTCTGGTGTCTGTTGGATTGCAACACCCCAGTGTTGACACATGCACCAAGTACACAGTAGTTGGACAGTGCAGAGGACACGGTGTGGCATGTGGACATGCACACATCACAGCTCTTGCCACTGAGTCAGTACAGGTTTCCGGATGAAAGGGATGCCCAGAGTCAAATAGGAAATGCATGTGATGCATACCAGCGACAGACACCATGATGCACCCATGTCCTGATAGCCAGCGCCACTATGGTGTGCATGTAGCACATGTCACTCCCCTGCAGGCTCAACAATCAGTAGACACATGCCATGGCGGAGGCATGACTGCAAAGTCATACATCACTGTCTCAGTGATGTATGACTTTGCAGCCAGGCAACAACACTCTGCACTGTGTCACAATAGTAGGTCATGGGGAATGCAAGTCCTGGAGCTGCACAAGTGCACATGTACATCCCCCCACAACACATCCTCTTAACCCTCATCTGTCCAGGTCATACCTATTGGACATATGGTAGACCTGTGACACTACCCTCTGAACCTGAGCCCCTCACACTCTGCTGTGCATGGGGAACAGCTGCCTGAACTTCACATTCACATGCCCCAGTCTGCATGGGCAGCTGATCAGACACCTATGTGTTACACAAGTATCGTCTCCTATGGTCACATCTCCAGTGGCATGCTGAGCCCCTACCAAGAAACTCCACAGCAGTCCTGGCGACTAATCCACAGCACACTGACACAGAGGCAGACACCTGAGGGGTCAAATCACTGCGCACAATGTGTCAGCTGATACACGGGAGTGGGAGTACAGAGTGTATTGTATGGCCTGGAGTAGGCATGACTGTCCAGCCCCACATGAATGAGGGATGAGCCCTGGACTGTAGGCAGCTGGCTAAGTATGTGTGACACACGTCATATACATACTCCTGGGGCCCAAACATTGTTCCCACCCGCAGCATGGGTGTGTGCCAGATACCCCAGCCACATGTGGTGGATCAGCTCAGCAATTGGACCACAGATCAAAGTAACACGCTGAATACATGTCAGAATACAGGCATTGTGTAAGCAATGGACCCACCCATGATGCCCACCACAGAGTCAGGGAAACAGATGCTGTCTCCCACCTTGAGTCAAGCAAACTGCAAGGACACAGTCCTAAGTGACAGAATCCCCTGCATGTAAGGGCCACACCTGGGTATCAGATGAGGAGTGGGCAGTGCACAATAGAGGGACATGGCTCCTGGACAACATGACTGCTGTACTGTGGCAGTTTAACCAGGCCCGAGGAGGGCACATAGCATGTTAGACAGAGTTCACAGTGCAGTCTTTGACTCACCCCTCCTTGCTGCTCTCTGGCCTTCAGCTGCCCATCCAGGTCTGGAAAGACCACCGCCAGGATCCTGAGCATGTGGGGGGTCAGGGTCCGTGTTCCGCCCCTCCTGCGAGGAGGCGACAGCTTCAGCTGGACCCGTGCAATCCTCCGGGTCCAGCCCCGAAGGTCCTGCCACCTCTTTTGGCAGTTGCGGATCCGGCGCTTGTAGACCCCCACGGACCGGACAGCCCGGACGATGTCCTTCCATATCTCCTGCTTCCGATGGGCAGAAGCCTGTCAGGATGACAAAGTGATAAGGCCATTACTACACATGCAACATATCCGTGCATGACACAGTTGCATATACATGTCGCAATCACAGGGGCACATGGTGTACACAGGCAGTGCACGGCTGCCCATGGACAGTTTTCCAGAAGTCACTACATGGTATCATTGCATGGGGAGTAAAACCCTGTTCAGAAGCACTGTCACTGCACCATACCTGTCCAGTGCAAGTCACTACACACTATGGGGGGTGACAACTACTCAGTGAGCCTGCTAGCCAGTGGCGTGCAGACTCTCAGCCTTGCTAGTCTGACAAAATGCACATTCAGAAAGGCAGTGCACAGGACACTCACCTGCTCCCCTGGTGTCCCATACAGCTTGCTGTACTGTGGAAGTAGGCTGTCCAGCAGGGCCTGGTTCTCTTCAAGGCTGAAGGCTGGGGCTCTCTCCACAGTACGTGCCATTGCAGGGTCCAGAGGGGCAGAGACAGCAGCAGTGCAGTGGCAGATGTCGTCTTGGAGCATGTAGTGCAGGCAAGTGGGCTCTCAGGGGAACAGCCAGCAATATATATGTGCTGGAGAGGCAGATACTGTCCCTTGTGTCCAAAGTGATAGGTCCAAGTCGTTTGCATCTTCTGAATCTGGCCAATCCATGGAATAGCAGCACCTAAACACGCCCACAGCATCCTTCAAATCTTCAACTTCATGACATACATGATTTTGCAACATTGTTGTGGGTGACCAACTGAATTTCCAGCAACCGACTCGTTCGAAATTCGAAAACGCGTCCGTTGCCAGGCAAGCCCATTGTCAATGGGTGCGCACCGATCGGTCCATTGCGGTACAACGCGCACAGGGGTACAACGCGTACCCGCACACATTGAAGGCAATGGGCCGGCCGGAGGCACCGATCGGTCCATTGCGGTACAACGCGCACAGGGGTACAACGCGTACCCGCACACATTGAAGGCAATGGGCCGGCCGGAGGCACCGATCGGTCCATTGCAGTTCAACGCGCACAGGGGTACAACGCGTACCCGCACACATTGAAGGCAATGGGCCGGCCGGAGGCACCGATCGGTCCATTGCAGTTCAACGCGCACAGGGGTACAACGCGTACCCGCACACATTGAAGGCAATGGGCCGGCCGGAGGCACCGATCGGTCCATTGCAGTTCAACGCGCACAGGGGTACAACGCGTACCCGCACACATTGAAGGCAATGGGCCGGCCGGAGGCACCGATCGGTCCATTGCAGTTCAACGCGCACAGGGGTACAACGCGTACCCGCACACATTGAAGGCAATGGGCCGGCCGGAGGCACCGATCGGTCCATTGCAGTTCAACGCGCACAGGGGTACAACGCGTACCCGCACACATTGAAGGCAATGGGCCGGCCGGAGGCACCGATCGGTCCATTGCAGTTCAACGCGCACAGGGGTACAACGCGTACCCGCACACATTGAAGGCAATGGGCCGGCCGGAGGCACCGATCGGTCCATTGCAGTTCAACGCGCACAGGGGTACAACGCGTACCCGCACACATTGAAGGCAATGGGCCGGCCGGAGGCACCGATCGGTCCATTGCAGTTCAACGCGCACAGGGGTACAACGCGTACCCGCACACATTGAAGGCAATGGGCCGGCCGGAGGCACCGATCGGTCCATTGCAGTTCAACGCGCACAGGGGTACAACGCGTACCCGCACACATTGAAGGCAATGGGCCGGCCGGAGGCACCGATCGGTCCATTGCAGTTCAACGCGCACAGGGGTACAACGCGTACCCGCACACATTGAAGGCAATGGGCCGGCCGGAGGCACCGATCGGTCCATTGCAGTTCAACGCGCACAGGGGTACAACGCGTACCCGCACACATTGAAGGCAATGGGCCGGCCGGAGGCACCGATCGGTCCATTGCAGTACAACGCATCACTGTACATGTGACTGGCATAGGTCAGCATGCCTGTCTCAGATGGACATATGCCAGACACAGATAGCTCCCAGGGAGTGAGGGGCACACCTACATCACGACAGCCTGTCCAAACCTTATCATAAGGCATGTAAGGCTGCATTTCCTATTGTGTGTATGTTGGTGTACATGTTGTCCTGTGGGTGTCACCTGTGGGCAGCCACCCCCAGGCTGTGCACGTGTTCATGGGGACAGGATCCTGGGTGTTACGTGTACGTGACCACTGTGATGTGCAACTGTTCATATCTGTGCATGTGTCATGGTCACATTTCACAGTGGTGTTTGTGTATGTCATGTCACATACCCCGTGAGTCCCATGTGGGACGGTATGTTTGAGCCAGGGTGTCCCAGTGGCACAATAGTGATGGACCTCCACAGTCTTTGTGCATGTAGTGTTTACAATGTCTCTGATTTCATGTGCACAATGGGAGACAGTCTCCACATCCACGTTGTGTGTGCATGGACTCTGATGTTGTGCGTGTGTGTCACAGACGTCCATGTCTGTCCTGCCATGGCAAGTGTGGCCACTACCTGTGGGGGTCATGTTTGTTTTGCTGTGGTGTACACATGATACTCCAGGTGATGCCAGTGTCCATGTGGCATTACAGGGTCCCTGGGAATGTACCTGTCGTTGAGCTGTGGTGCCTGGGGCACATCTGTCCTCACATGTCACTGTGGGGGGTGACTGTGACACGGCATCATGATATCCAATGGGCCAACCTGGGACAAATTGATGCCACCTGTAGGACCGTGTTGACAGATGTTGGCCATGTATGTACCATACATGTCCTTCCGGTACTGCACACTTCATGTAGTTGTGCCTCATGATGATGTATGTTGGGATCTTGAGTGTGTTCAATGCCGCATATGTGGGGTGACTTACGATCTTGCTTACTTCTCCTCTGCACTGCAGGGCTCCTGCTGTCCATCGGCCATTCCCAGACCTGGCAACGATGGTGGAACGGGACAGCATCCGACGGTACCGCTTCACCAGGCAGCTGATTGAGGATTTGGCAGTGCAGTTGTCCCCACATTTGCAGCCTGGCCGGCCGTATCCTACAGCGCTGACCCCCAAGGTGAAGGTGATGGCAGCCCTACACTTCTTTGCCACCGGTACCTTCCAACATACTGTGGCGTCTGCTGGTGGGATGTCACAGACCATGTTCAGCCGTGTGCTCCGCGATGTTTTGGCGGCAATGTTGCTCTTCCTGAACCGGTACATCTATTTCCCTAGACTGCGACGACTCACTGATGTGAAGAGTGACTTTTATGCCCTGGGGAGGATGCCGCATGTCATTGGCTCCATTGATGGGACACATGTGGCTTTGGTACCACCACAGGCCCAGGAGCAGGCCTACAGGAACCGCAAGCACTACCACTCGGTCAATGCACTGGTGGTGTGTCTTGCAGACATGACCATCACACACGTGTGTGCCCGTTTCCCTGGTTCAGCACACGATGCCTTTGTGATGAGGAGTAGTCGCATCCCCAGGATGATGGCACAGATGCAGAACCAGCGTGCCTGGCTTGTCGGTGTGTACTGACTTTGTGCCATTGTGTGTGATCTGATCTGTAGTATTCCGCCCACTTTTCCAAGTCAGCTAATGTGCACTTGTCTGGCCGTAGGTGACTCGGGATACCCCAACATGCCGTGGTTGCTGACACCCCTCAGGAACCCTGTGACACCTGCCCAGATGCGCTACAATGAGGCACATGGTCGGACCAGGAGAGTAATTGAGCGGACCTTTGGTCTCCTGAAGAGCCGCTTCCGCTGCCTGGACAAGACCGGAGGGTCCCTCCCATATGCCCCTGCGAAAGTGTGCAAGATTATCATCGTCTGCTGCATGCTCCACAACATGGCAGTGCGGAAGGAGTTGCCTCTCATCCAGGATGACGATGACCAACATCCGCCACCTGTGGAGGATCCTGGCCTGGACCACGATGCCAGTGACGATGATGATGATGATGGTGATGGTGATGTCCGCACACAGCTCATCACCAACTTCTTTAGCTGAATGTGAGTATCCTGAGGTGTCATGTCAATGATGTGAGTTGGCATGATGTGTGGGTGGTGCTCTGGTGCTGTTGGAGTGTGTCCATGGGCTACTTGACTGGATGTGTGTTGCGATGTGTGCTTACAGGTGGGCTGTACTCCCCAACAGTGTTGACATGCTAACTTGGTTCTGGGTGGGTATCTTGTAACATGTATTGTGCATGAGTTTTGCTGTTCTGTCCTGTACTCCATTGCTTTTGACTGTGTGTCATTTCTGTCCTTCACAGGGTACTTTCAGATTCGTTTGGTCAACTGTGTCCACCGACGACGTGATTGCACATCCAGGCTGGTAGCTGTTGTGTCCCTACAGGTGATGTGCGCCACACCCATGGACTTCCTTCCGTCTACAGTTGTTGACTGTGTGCCCGCTACCAGGTGGGGTTACCTTGCATCTGTAGTGGTTACGGCATGTTGCTACTGTGTAATAAACCTGTGCTTCACTTAGTGATGTGCGTTGTCTGTGGTCACACATTTGACTGCCATTTGCTTACTGCACCTGTGGGCTACTTGACTACAACTGGGAATGGGTGTGGTGTCTGTGCATTGCACCGTCTTCCCTGGCAACATCAGTGTAGGCAATGAGTCAGATGGCCTAGGTGTGTATGTGTCGTGTAGCCCTGGTGGTGTGTCTCCCTCATGTGTGTCACGTTGCCTGTACTCACATACCTGTGTTGTCCTTGCTGTTGCAGTTCGCATACACAGTGTAATTTTGCAGTTCATCATCCCCATAACAGCACCCACGTTGGAATCACGACAGAGGCAAGTATGGTGTATTAGTGTGTTTATTGTGATACATTTGTGTTAATAGTGCATAGGATGGGTTGTGCTGTACATGAATCTTGCAATCCCAAGTTCCTAGGTGAATTGAAAGTCCGGGTAGACAGGATCCCCAGTATCGGGGCCACAGTTGTCTGACACATTGGTCCAACTTGTACTCCCCATGCAATGTGTGGGAGTAGTGTTGCCGTCAACAGGGTGAACAGTCTGTGCACAAAGGCGAACATCCAGAACAGGTTCAGGCTTCCTGGGAGTTGCGCTTGGCCATCGGCCTCTCACTTTTCCCTCCTCGGACGACCCCTCTTCTTGGGGGGGGCCCTCAAGTGCAGGCTGCTGCGGTGCAGGGGACTCTCCGCCAGAGTCCTCCTCCCTCCCTGTGGCAGTTGCAGTTTGTTCGGCACCAGATGTTGTTGGCACACAGGGAGGTGTGGACTGGTTGCTGTTCATCTGGCGGAGGCATTGTAAAATGTCCCTGTGCACCGCCGTCATCTCATGCAGTGCATCCCACTTGGACTCCACGCGGGACATGTGTGAGTCCACACGGGACATGTGTGACTCCACGTGGGACATGTGGGAGTCCAAGCGGGCATGATGGGCAGCCTGCTGCTGTTTAATGTCTCTGAGGAGCCCCACTACCTGGCTGAGCTCTCCGGTGCTGGACTGGTACGCATCAGCTATGCGTACCAGTTGTGGGTCGTCATGCACACCAGCAACGTCTGCAAGCAGCGACCTCTGTCTCCCACCCCTCCCACCACCCCTGCTGACATGTGCAGTGTGTGCAGTGGCACGCACAGATAACCCTGGTCCACCTTGGGGGTTGGTGGTGGTGGTGGTGTCCATGGCCCCAGGTTGGTCCAGGGTCACTGTGCTGGTGTTGCTCCTTATTCTGTCCATGTCGGCAGGGATGGTATTCGTGGTGACAGTCGTTGTAGGGGTGGGTGCAGGGGGTGCAGCTGGTGGTCCTGCTGGTGCTGCAGCTGGTGGTCCTGCTGGTGCTGCATGTTGACTTGCACCGGATGTGCCAGGTTGTTCTTCATCGTCCGAGGAGGACAGAGGCTGTACGACGCCAGTGAGCTCGGCATCCTCTTGAGCCTGGGACTGGGACTCCTCAGCGTCTGCTGCTGTGTCCCCATCATCACCTGTTTTTGGGAGACACAAACAATGTATGTCATGTTTCTGCAGGCATCAGTGGTTGACACACATGACAGTTGTGACTGTGCCTCTGGGTGCGGGCCTGTACATTGCATTGTCCTAAGTCGTCACAGTCAGGGGTTGATATTGGTGTGGCACATTGTCCTGCATTATTTGGGCATTTCTATGTATTTTCTGGGGTGTGAACATGGTCTGCATTGCTTGTGTTTGGTTGACAGCCAGACCTCCTTCCCACCCAGCCAGCCAGTCAGTTATCCCACCATGGAACGTGCTTGCGTTGCAGGGAGTGTAAGTTGTCTCTCAGGATGTCAGTCAGTGGTGTCCTGCTGTTTGTTGGTGCACAGTTGGCAGCAGGGCCTTGTGCTCCCCACAGCAGTAGCCAGTGTCAGCCATCTTGTGAGTCCTTCTCCACTCCCTGTGATGTGAGCATGGTTCAGGGTGGTGTTGATGGGACAGTTGTGGGGGTGAGCTATGTCTGTGACTACGACTCCCATCATGCCATTGCCTCCACCCCACTTGCCAGCATTCCCATACTTACTTGCTTTTGTGTGGAGTTCAGTGGGTGTGGGTGTGAGGGCAATGGCAAGATGGCTGACAGTGGTGTCCTGCTGTTGGTTGGTGTGCAGTACCCAGCATGCCCTTGTGCTCCCCACGACACAGCAACAGTGTCAGACATCTTTGATGGGCCTTTCCACTCTCTGTGGGATGTGCATGCGTGAGTGTGAGCTTGCTGGGCCATGTGGTGGGGGATGTAGGGCTGTGACTACAACTCCCATCATGCTATTGCCTCCACCCCCCTTCCCAGCATGCCCATGCTTCCTTCCTTTTGACTCTGCTTCCCTGTGGGGTGGGCTGGCTGTGCTGACAGGATGGCTGGGAGTGTTGTCCTGGCAGTTGTTTGGCTAAGAGTCCCAAGAGTGTCCCTGTGCTTCACACAACATAACCCAGGGTGGTGGTGCTTTGTGGGATCTTGTGTTAGGATGGAGGGCATTGCATTCTACCAGGTGGGTACTGTGGAGTTTGTGTTGGGGGGGTGTGAGGGGAGGTGCTGGTGACTATAGTCAGTGCTGCAAGTCCCCCTTCCCACCCAGCCAGCCAGATATCCCACCATGGAACGTGCTTGCATTGCAGGGAGTGTAAGTTGTCTCTCAGGATGTCAGTCAGTGGTGTCCTGCTGTTTGTTGGTGCACAGTTGGCAGCAGGGCCTTGTGCTCCCCACAGCAGTAGCCAGTGTCAGCCATCTTGTGAGTCCTTCTCCACTCCCTGTGATGTGAGCATGGTTCAGGGTGGTGTTGATGGGCCAGTTGTGAGGCTGAGCAATGTCTGTGACTACGACTCCCATCATGCTATTGCCTCCACCCCCCTTCCCAGCATGCCCATGCTTCCTTCCTTTTGACTCTGCTTCCCTGTGGGGTGGGCTGGCTGTGCTGACAGGATGGCTGGGAGTGTTGTCCTGGCAGTTGTTTGGCTAAGAGTCCCAAGAGTGTCCCTGTGCTTCACACAACATAACCCAGGGTGGTGGTGCTTTGTGGGATCTTGTGTTAGGATGGAGGGCATTGCATTCTACCAGGTGGGTACTGTGGAGTTTGTGTTGGGGGGGTGTGAGGGGAGGTGCTGGTGACTATAGTCAGTGCTGCAAGTCCCCCTTCCCACCCAGCCAGCCAGATATCCCACCATGGAACGTGCTTGCATTGCAGGGAGTGTAAGTTGTCTCTCAGGATGTCAGTCAGTGGTGTCCTGCTGTTTGTTGGTGCACAGTTGCCAGCAGGGCCTTGTGCTCCCCACAGCAGTAGCCAGTGTCAGCCATCTTGTGAGTCCTTCTCCACTCCCTGTGATGTGAGCATGGTTCAGGGTGGTGTTGATGGGCCAGTTGTGAGGCTGAGCAATGTCTGTGACTACGACTCCCATCATGCTATTGCCTCCACCCCCTTCCCAGCATGCCCATGCTTCCTTCCTTTTGACTCTGCTTCCCTGTGGGGTGGGCTGGCTGTGCTGACAGGATGGCTGGGAGTGTTGTCCTGGCAGTTGTTTGGCTAAGAGTCCCAAGAGTGTCCCTGTGCTTCACACAACATAACCCAGGGTGGTGGTGCTTTGTGGGATCTTGTGTTAGGATGGAGGGCATTGCATTCTACCAGGTGGGTACTGTGGAGTTTGTGTTGGGGGGTGTGAGGGGAGGTGCTGGTGACTATAGTCAGTGCTGCAAGTCCCCCTTCCCACCCAGCCAGCCAGATATCCCACCATGGAACGTGCTTGCATTGCAGGGAGTGTAAGTTGTCTCTCAGGATGTCAGTCAGTGGTGTCCTGCTGTTTGTTGGTGCACAGTTGCCAGCAGGGCCTTGTGCTCCCCACAGCAGTAGCCAGTGTCAGCCATCTTGTGAGTCCTTCTCCACTCCCTGTGATGTGAGCATGGTTCAGGGTGGTGTTGATGGGCCAGTTGTGAGGCTGAGCAATGTCTGTGACTACGACTCCCATCATGCTATTGCCTCCACCCCCTTCCCAGCATGCCCATGCTTCCTTCCTTTTGACTCTGCTTCCCTGTGGGGTGGGCTGGCTGTGCTGACAGGATGGCTGGGAGTGTTGTCCTGGCAGTTGTTTGGCTAAGAGTCCCAAGAGTGTCCCTGTGCTTCACACAACATAACCCAGGGTGGTGGTGCTTTGTGGGATCTTGTGTTAGGATGGAGGGCATTGCATTCTACCAGGTGGGTACTGTGGAGTTTGTGTTGGGGTGTGTGTGAGGGGAGGTGCTGGTGACTATAGTCAGTGCTGCAAGTCCCCCTTCCCACCCAGCCAGCCAGATATCCCACCATGGAACTGTGCTTGCATTGCAGGGAGTGTAAGTTGTCTCTCAGGATGTCAGTCAGTGGTGTCCTGCTGTTTGTTGGTGCACAGTTGCCAGCAGGGCCTTGTGCTCCCCACAGCAGTAGCCAGTGTCAGCCATCTTGTGAGTCCTTCTCCACTCCCTGTGATGTGAGCATGGTTCAGGGTGGTGTTGATGGGCCAGTTGTGAGGCTGAGCAATGTCTGTGACTACGACTCCCATCATGCTATTGCCTCCACCCCCTTCCCAGCATGCCCATGCTTCCTTCCTTTTGACTCTGCTTCCCTGTGGGGTGGGCTGGCTGTGCTGACAGGATGGCTGGGAGTGTTGTCCTGGCAGTTGTTTGGCTAAGAGTCCCAAGAGTGTCCCTGTGCTTCACACAACATAACCCAGGGTGGTGGTGCTTTGTGGGATCTTGTGTTAGGATGGAGGGCATTGCATTCTACCAGGTGGGTACTGTGGAGTTTGTGTTGGGGGTGTGTGAGGGGAGGTGCTGGTGACTATAGTCAGTGCTGCAAGTCCCCCTTCCACACCCAGCCAGCCAGATATCCCACCATGGAACGTGCTTGCATTGCAGGGAGTGGAAGTTGTCTCTCAGGATGTCAGTCAGTGGTGTCCTGCTGTTTGTTGGTGCACAGTTGGCAGCAGGGCCTTGTGCTCCCCACAGCAGTAGCCAGTGTCAGCCATCTTGTGAGTCCTTCTCCACTCCCTGTGATGTGAGCATGGTTCAGGGTGGTGTTGATGGGCCAGTTGTGAGGCTGAGCAATGTCTGTGACTACGACTCCCATCATGCTATTGCCTCCACCCCCTTCCCAGCATGCCCATGCTTCCTTCCTTTTGACTCTGCTTCCCTGTGGGGTGGGCTGGCTGTGCTGACAGGATGGCTGGGAGTGTTGTCCTGGCAGTTGTTTGGCTAAGAGTCCCAAGAGTGTCCCTGTGCTTCACACAACATAACCCAGGGTGGTGGTGCTTTGTGGGATCTTGTGTTAGGATGGAGGGCATTGCATTCTACCAGGTGGGTACTGTGGAGTTTGTGTTGGGGGGTGTGAGGGGAGGTGCTGGTGACTATAGTCAGTGCTGCAAGTCCCCCTTCCCACCCAGCCAGCCAGATATCCCACCATGGAACGTGCTTGCATTGCAGGGAGTGTAAGTTGTCTCTCAGGATGTCAGTCAGTGGTGTCCTGCTGTTTGTTGGTGCACAGTTGCCAGCAGGGCCTTGTGCTCCCCACAGCAGTAGCCAGTGTCAGCCATCTTGTGAGTCCTTCTCCACTCCCTGTGATGTGAGCATGGTTCAGGGTGGTGTTGATGGGCCAGTTGTGAGGCTGAGCAATGTCTGTGACTACGACTCCCATCATGCTATTGCCTCCACCCCCTTCCCAGCATGCCCATGCTTCCTTCCTTTTGACTCTGCTTCCCTGTGGGGTGGGCTGGCTGTGCTGACAGGATGGCTGGGAGTGTTGTCCTGGCAGTTGTTTGGCTAAGAGTCCCAAGAGTGTCCCTGTGCTTCACACAACATAACCCAGGGTGGTGGTGCTTTGTGGGATCTTGTGTTAGGATGGAGGGCATTGCATTCTACCAGGTGGGTACTGTGGAGTTTGTGTTGGGGTGTGTGTGAGGGGAGGTGCTGGTGACTATAGTCAGTGCTGCAAGTCCTCCTTCCCACCCACCCAGCCAGCCAGATATCCCACCATGGACTGTGCTTGCATTGCAGGGAGTGGAAGTTGTCTCTCAGGATGTCAGTCAGTGGTGTCCTGCTGTTTGTTGGTGCACAGTTGGCAGCAGGGCCTTGTGCTCCCCACAGCAGTAGCCAGTGTCAGCCATCTTGTGAGTCCTTCTCCACTCCCTGTGATGTGCGCATGGTTCATGGTGGTGTTGATGGGACAGTTTTGGGGCGGGCAATATGTGTGACTGCGACTCCCATGATGCTATTGGCTACACTGACTTGGCCAGCATACACAGAATTCCTTCCTTTGAGTGGTCTTCACTGTGTGTTGGTGTTGTTGTGGTGGCTACATGTGTGGATGTGTTTGTTAGTTCTATTTGTGCCACTGCCTAGCTGTAGTTGTGGTTGTGTTTGTACATGTGTTGGCACGGTTGGATGTGACTTTTTTGATGGCATGTGTTGTGTTTCTCTGACTGACATACACATTTTGGGATGATTCTGTTCTGGTTGCTGTGTGATTGCTATGAGTGCATGGTTTGACTCTCCCCTTGACAGTGATGTGTGTGTGTTTTGTGGCAGTATATTGTGTACATTTGTTGTGTACTCACCAGGCTCTGGGATGTCCTCTAGTCCATATATGCTCACTGGCGGTAGGATGGCCCGCACCTTCTCCTCCCAGGGCCTGAGGTATATTGGCTTGGCAGGAGGGCCACTGCCGGTGTGTTGGCTGTTGATGTAGTCTTGCTTCAGCAGTTTCCGTACCCTCCTGCGCACGTCATACCACCTGTTCTGGATGTCGGTCCTTGTGCGCCGACATGGTGATTGGGCGTTCACCCTGTTGATGATCCTCTCCCACATCTTGGTTTTCTGCGACATGGCGGTCTGTTGGACCAATGTGCCAAACAGCTGTGGCTCTACCCTGAGGATCTCGTCTACCAGGACTTCCAATTCACAATCTAGGAACTTGTGATTCTTCTTGGGGGGCATGGTGATGGGTGGTGATGGTGAGTGATGTGTGTGTTGGTGTGCAGGTGAGGTGTGTGTGAGTGTGTGTTTTGCTGGGTGTATGTGAGGTAGGTATTTGTTGGTGTGCTGATGGTGTGTGGCTTGTGTGAGGGATGAGCTGTGGGTGTGTGGTTGCTTTCTCTTGGGTGCTGGCAGTGGAATGGCATTTGCAAAGGCTCATGGTAGTGATTTGTGTCCTTTATATAGGTGGAGTTGTGGGTGTGTCTTTGTTCTCTGTCCCCACCCCCCCAAGTATTTATTGGCTTGGTAATTGCTTGTTTGGCCTTTTTTTGGGTGATTTTTCCTTTGTGCTGTTTGTGTATGTTGGAAACGTTCTTGTGACCGAGTCGGACCCTGCATTGGTCTCGTACGGTGTTCTCCGTTTCGTTCACGCTGTGTTTGTGCAGTTTTCTATGCTGCGTCCGCGTCGGTCGCGGTGTATTGTGTTGCTTCGGCTCGGTTTTGTATGCGTGTCGGTCGTACGGCTTGTCCTCCGTCCGACTCGCTCGTGGTTTTCGCGCCTTGCATCGTACTTAGCGGTTAGGAGTTCGCGTGTACGTTTCGGTCGGATTTGTTCCGGGTGCGTGTCGGTCGGTTGGATTCGCGTGTTTTTCCGGCCGGATTGCTGTTTTCCGTGCGGCTCGGTCGGTCGGCTTGGTTTCGTTACGTGTCGGTCGGATTTTTCGCGCCTTGCATCGTACTTGGCGTGTCGGGCGCCACAAGTGCGTGTCGGTCGGTATTTTTTCCGGATCCGAGTCGGTCGGTGCTTTTTCCGGCCCGAATCGGAATCGACCCCAGAGTCTTTATGTTGCTTTTTCTTTGTTTACATATTAATGCGCACTACGGAATATGTTCTTTTAAATGATGGCTGGATTAGTGAGTGACTAGTATGGAAAAGATTATTTTTAACTCAAAATGTATGTTCTTATTAAATGAATGAACTTCTTCGAAGATATATTCAAATACAGTCATACTATGTAATTACATTTAAATCATTTGAATTGCTTAATTTAAAAACTATTCCTAAACCTTTAGAAATAAAAACTGTTTTTTGACATTCCCAAGGATAGGTGAAGAGCAATCATATAAAAAGAAGGATGCACCAAAAGAGTTTTTTCTACTGATTGCAAGTGCACATTGTGCTATCGCATAGATGTGTCCTGTTAGGCAGATTTTGAATTTTCTACACTATTGCTGCTTAAGGTGTATGAAAAGGATACATGGCAAAAGCACGGTTTTATTAATCAAACAGTCCTTCTTTGTTTAAATATGAAGCAGCTTCGTTTTTGCTTCTTGTTTCCAAATCCGGAACCAAATGTACAAATAGACTGGCCCCGAAAAGGGATTGCACATTGAGATTACAAAACATTATTACATATATACCATTGCAAATTGCAATAAGAGGTGATGTCTATTTTACACCTGCAAGCCCTTGGACCCATTTTGCCATTCGGAAAGGCTCTCGTCAAAGGGGTTTAGTGCTTGGCAAACACCATTTTGCGGTTGCAAACTCTTTGATATTGTGAATCCCAGAGTTTGCAACCATTAAATGTTTTCAGACATCAAGCGCCTGGTGCTGACATCATGGCCCAGATTTGCTAACATTTGCGGCAAGGCAGAGCAGCAATCGTAATAAGATATGGACCATTTTTTCTCTACCACAGAGCTAGTGAAAATGTGGCTGCCACGCGCTAAAACGCACCCCCTTGCGCCATAGTGCAAGGGAATGTGCATTCTTTAGAGCATAGTTTTTGTACCAGAAGGGGATCCTTCCAGTACAAAAACTATGCATTAAGACTTTTCCGACCTTGCTTGTGTGCTGTACAATAGAGCATAGATGCAAAGTTGGAAAAAAAAAGAAATCAAAACATTTCTCCTCGCTACACCGACTTCGAGGAGGCATAACGTTTTGGCACAAATCCATGTCTACCAATGTAAGTAGATAGGGATTTGCATCAAAACCCATGGAACACCCCGTTGACGCAAGTAGGGAAGCTTTGTGGTACTTTGGGACATTTTTCAACACAAATCCTGATTTGTTTTGGATATGAAATCCCAGCCCAACATGTTGCACTGGGTTTGTGTCACAAGAGTGATGTAAACCTAGTGTAAAGCATTAGTACATCTGGCCCTTTAAGTCAGCCTCTTGTAAGAATTAGGCATTCTCATTTAAAGGCAGTGTGAGTGCTTTTCTGGATGCAAATTAGTCTCTTTGCCTTGTGTCTTCTTTGTATAGCTCACGAGCACCTAAGTTGGGCCACATCCAGGCACCATTACTACTTTTGAACAGGGGGGAGGTGACAGGGGTGGTTCCAGATGGCAAAATATGCATGTTTTCCTCTCTTAAGAGGTGCATAGACTCAACATTTTGGGCCTTATTAAAAATTTGGTGGTCCTCCTGCAGCACCGCCACCACTGCACTGGCAGGAGGACCGCCAAGTCCATGTTGCGCCCTCCCACTGGATTCTGAGTAGAATCCAGGGCAGGCGGGCGGTGCTGTGGTGGTCTCACAGTGGCAGCTGTTTCAAGGGCTCATAGTAGAGCCTCTTAACAGCAAACCGCTGCTGTGACAGCGCCTGCAGCACGTTCCTGTATGGTGTGGCGTGCACCATGTTGTGCATGCCACACTGTGAACGAACAGGGGTGCAATCCCAGGAAGGCACAACATGTGCCCCCATCGCTTGCACCCCCAGGCCCAGAAGTGGCAGGGGGCCCTGCTAGGGCCCCCCTTAAGTGCATCTCCACTACCCTTTTCATGGCGGGCTCACTGCCATGAAATGGGCGGTGGAAATGCAACTCTGAATATGCTCTGTAGTGCTGCAGAGGCGTGCCAGCATATTTCTGCCCCTTTCCACTGCACTACCGCTGCGGGGTCATGGATCCCGACTTAGGCATCAGTCCTGTGGGGGTCTGACCACCACACTCGAAATATGATGGGCAGGCCTGCAGTGGTGGCGGTGGTTGGACTGCCACCTCGAGTACGGCGGTAATAGGACCGCCGTACTCATAATAAGGGCCTTAGGGCCAGATGTACCAAAAAAATGTTTTACGATTCCCTAATTCGGAATTAGGGAATCGCAAAACTGCATGCATGAAAGTGTGTAGTACACTTTCTGCAATTCCTAAGTGGTCGCAAATGACCTACCTCATGAATATTAATGCGGGAGATTGCAATTTGCGACCCTCTAGGAATCTTAAAAATCACAGGGATGGTGGCCTGCTGAGATCAGCAGACCACCATGTCTGTGATTGCTTTTAAATAAAGCAATCTTTGTTTTTGTAAAGCAGCCCGTTTTCCTTAAAGGGACCACTGCCTGCTCTTAAAAATGCTTTTACAAACATTCACAAAGGCGAAGGTGTCCCTCAGAGACCCCTTCCCATTTGCCAATGGGTTACCACCTACTTGAAGTAGGTGGTAAAATGGGAATGTTTTGCGACCGCATTCACAGTCACAAAACATTCATGCATACTGTTAGGATTCGCTATTTGGAAGGAACTCCCTAAACACGCCCCTCCCAAATAGCGAATCGCAAACCCATTTTGCGATCCGGTAACAGGTTACCGAATCGTAAAATTTGGTTTAATGCATCGCCAAAGCATTTTTGCGATTGCAAACGGGCTGATTCTGCGAATCGGCACACTTGCAAGGAGAAAAATGCTTGATGCATTTGGCCCTAAGTCTGATTAGCAGAAAGATTTGTGGCAGGTTTTACCTGATAAAATTGCTTCAGGTAAAAAAATCTTCAGATGGTCAACTTGCTTCTGAGTTGGATTCACGTTAAAGCTCTGCAACTGTTTGACCCAGTTTCCTGGTGCTCCACTTTGTGTTTTCGTTGTTGCAGCAGCGTGGCAGCTTGGCCTCTGACGCCGCCGCCGTTCGGCCGCGGTCGCGCTGAACTTGTCTGCCTAAGCCCCCGGTTCCCGGACTTACCCGCCCAAACCCCCGCCTGAACCTCCGGCATGCTTCGGTGACTCGTATCGACAGAGGGGCTGTTGGTGGCTGTGGCCGGGAGGGGAGGACCGAAGCCACGGGGAAAGACAACGCCCGAGTCGGGTGTTCGGTGCCCGGTGGAGACAGTAGGAGACAGCTGAGAGGCCCAGTTGAGGTAACAAGCGGCGGACTTTGGGGGAAGCGCAGCTGAGGGAGAGAACCGCTTGTACCAGTGGGGCCCAGGGGGGCAGTCTGCGGAGAAGGCTCGGTTTTGACCGGGTGCGGTTTGCGTTGAGCCCCAGGGGAGCCTCTTACTCTTATCTTTACTTGTAACTTGGTCGGCCTGACATCCTGGCATATGGTATCTTTTCCTCAGGCCCATTAGCGCACTGACCCCACTAGTCCTGCTTCCCACTCCTGCATTGATTCCAGATTTCTGAAAAAGGACCTTGTACCTGAAGCTATCTCCGTGAGACGGACAGGGGAGAGGAGTCTCAAGCGAGAGTGGAAAAGTGTGGAGGCACGGAGGAACCCGAAATTTGAACTTGCACCCGCTCCTTTGCATTTAGGCAAACCCATAGGGCATAAGAGAAATGCCCCCAAAAGTGAAATCACGTGGGGTTAAAAAGGGACTGAAAGCCTTTGTATCAAGAAAGCGCAAACAGGACCAGCATCAAAAGACATTGGAGAATACTAGTATTGATCTCCTAGAAGAAATGACGACACCTAGCAGGCAAGATATACTGTCACTTCCTGCAGAAGAAGCAAGCGGGACTTCCTTGGGGCAATCTATAAAAAAATGTGTAGGGAAATATTTTAAATAGAATTTGGATGCTAGTGATCATTCCTCCGTGTTAGGTGGAACTCATGATAAAGACCGTACGAGGAGCCAAAGGAATGCAATGAGTGAAATAAATGACTCTTTACTACCAGCTATTGATCAAGTCCTGGGCGAACAAGGGGGGGGGGGTAAATGAAGGGGGGTTGTTTATATTGGAACCTAGGTTATCGTCATCACCCCGCCTGTTCCGTAGTGGAATGGATAGTCCCTCGGTAGATAAAGAAGCATTGCAACAGGCAGTTAATAGGCAGGGGAGGAAGGGAAACGACACTATCCCTCAGGGCTCTTTTTCCCCAGATACTCCTCAGTCGTCCTTGGTACTAGATATGACAGCAACCTCGGCCTCATCATTACTAGAGGTGATGTTTTTAATGCAAAAGACTCTTCAGGCAATATTAGAAGCTCTAGTTGAGAATAACTGGCAAGGGAAAACCCATAAAGCCCAATTACAACAGATAGCAGAGGAGCTAAAACAAATTAATAACTGTATGCCGACTATAGTCCGCCCAGTAGTGGAGATGAGGGATCAGGAGTTATATGTATCACTATGTACTAAGGAGGATGATGTTGCACAGATTGAAAATCCCCCAACAGAATATATCTCAAAGTGCCCTATGTTAAGGAGGCCTTATGGGAGATTTAAGAGGTATAGACCTGAGTATAAGAACAGAAGGAAGCTGCAGAAAAAGCTGAAAAGGACAAGGGGTTTACAGCCAAGGGGGAGTAATAAACAAGGTATGGCAATACAAGATCAAGAGAAGTCACCAAGAGTTGGGGCTAGAAATAAAATGGGTTCAGGAGGGAACCGAAATAGAAAAGCTATAAGGACAGTGATGAGGACGAACACCTTATACGGAAGTTTGCAATTTCAAGGTCCGGAGATTCAGAGGAATAAGGAAAGAACGGGGCGTAGGGGGGAGGGTGATCTAACCAGCATGAGAATAAGGGGAGAGCCCTCTTTTGACCAACCTAGGATAAGAGTCTGCCCAAAGCCTGAGTCTGCACCAGTAGTTGGGAGGAGCAATAGGAGCAACAGGAAGTATGATAACAGCGAGCACCTATGGGTGTATATGGAACCCTGGGGGCAAAGGGTGGGGAGAAAGCTGCAAAGGAAAATAAATCCCTTAAATCGCTCCAACCTATTACAAATACTGGTTAAATGTCCCACATTGTGTGGGGTTACTTCTGATGACATCAGGCTTGTAGGTTTTATAACTAATTCAGAAGGAAACGAGGTAACAAAGGTGCTTTTTTATTCTGAATTTGTAAAGCAGATGGTGATAAGGGCAGAGGGAGACCTGGAAAAGGAGGGAATAAGTCTTGTGTATGATAACCAACTTGGAATAGAAGAGGGTAATCCCGGGGATTCAGGGACCCTCACCTATCACGCAGGTTTACGCCCGGAGCAAATACAGTATGATATACTAGGTGCCCAATACAGAAGAATACGCACTGATAAAAATCAAGGAGGGTTAAAAGTAACGATAACAAATACCGCTAAGGGGCCAGCTCTGAGCAATCGATTTGATCTACTGTCCGAATCCTCAATAAATTGGGGGAACAGGATGGACGAAGGGTTGAGCGAGCTGGATTAGGAATTAGGGTCTTCACACAGCCTACGGACACTTTCATGGAATATAGGGGGATACAGAAGACAGCTATCCCAAGACACTTTTAGAGAAATGCTGGGTAGCTATGATATCTTGTGTCTTCAAGAGTCCTGGCTGTGTGAGATACCCGAACCTATAGATGGCTTTCTCATGCTTACTAAAGAGGCAGTACGAATGAATTTAGGGCGTCCCTCAGGGGGGTTGATCACGTTGGTATCATCAAAAAGAGCCAATAAAATAACTAATTTAAAAGTGAAATGTAGGTGGCTATTAGCCTCTCAGGTAGAATTGTACAGTGGTATGCGGGCAAGGGAACTAATAGTAGTGATCAACGTATATATTCAGCCAGGTGCAATAATAGATTATGAAAAGCAACTGGATTTGCTAGAGAAGGATCTAGAGGCTATTGGTACAATAAAAGCACCATATCTGATAATGATTTTAGGAGATTTTAATCATAAACTAGATCTTTCCCATAGCGATAAACTGTTTAAAGACCTTTTAACCACTGCACAAGTACCGGCAGCAAGTTTTGCTGGTGTGGTAGTTCCGCATGAGATAAACACTTAGTAAAATTCCTTGGATCCATAGGATTATTTTGTGCCAATGGATGGTCGAATACTGACTGCCCTGCAAGGAAGACCTTCCGCATAGGGAATCAGAATTGCCCAGTTGATTATGCTTTTATAAATGCATGGTATTTTAAGGAAGTAGAACGATTCGAAATACTGCAGTGTGAAGGTAGTGACCACTGGCCCTTACAATTACTAATAAAGAGGGAAAAAAAGTCGGAAAGAGAAAAAGTGGTCCCCTTACAGATTGAACATCCTAGACGTATAACTATGCGCATAACCGAGGACAGCCTGAAATTGGTTAATAATCTAATAATTGACTATAGGGCCGTGGATGAATTGGCGCAAGGAGATACAATTTTAACCCGGTACAAGCATACAATTGAGCAGGTCGTAAACGGTCTAAGGGTACAAGTAAAAGCAGGGCCCTCCTTTAAGAAAAAAGAGAGAAAAAATGGTTGGTTCAATAATGAGTGCAGGAATTTAAAATTGAGGGTACGAAAATGGGAAAGACAATTAAGGAAAAGACCGGATAAGGGAACCATGGAGAGCCTCCGTGTGGCAAAATTGGAATATAAAAATAAGTTGAGAGACAGGAAATTAGAATATATGTCCAAAAATTGGGATACAATGTTAGAAGTGATAAACACAAACAATATAAGATTATTCTGGCGTCTGGTAAAAGAGGGATATGTACAAGAGGAATTGCGGTGTTTAGTGGGTGAAGACGATTATGTTAACCATTTGAGTAATCTGTATAATGGTATAAATAGGGAAAAGATCCTGGAATTAAGGTATGAGGAGACTGAATTACTAAGGCCACACTTCTCCTTCCAAAACATAAAAGAAACTATTCAATCCCTAAAGCTAACTAAAGCGGCAGGGCCAGATAATCTACCCGTAATCATATTAAAAAATAGTATAGATTGGTGGGCAAGCTTCTTAAATGCGACCTTCTAAAATATTTTAACTTCTGGGGTTTTCCCAGAAAGTTGGAAAGGGGCTATTGTTAGGCCAATTTATAAAAAAGAGGATGCTACATTACCTCAGAATTATCGCCTTATAAGTTTGTTGGATGTGGGGGAGAAAGTTTTTTCTAAGATATTACTAGGCGTAGTGAAGACCTGGGCAGAGCAGCATAACTTGATACCAATAAAGCAAGGTGGGTTCAAGGAGGGCCACTCAACCATCGACCATTGCCTTAGCCTATGGGCAATGGCAAAAAAAGGCAATGGAAGTGCGAGGTAACCTGTTCTGCTGCTTTGTGGACTTCCGAGCTGCCTTAGATTCAGTAGATCGTAGTCTACTGTGGAGTATGTTGGCAGAGCTCGGAATCAACAAGGCAGTACTTGCTTTAATCCAGGAAATGCACTCAAGGAATTGGGCCAGGGTTATCTTGGATACCCATAGAACCCTATCTAATAAAATTCAGATAATGAATGGTTTGCGGAAGGGCTGTGTTCTTGCCCCATTGTTATTCTCCCTGTTTTTATCCGATTTGCCTAATATATTGAGCAGGGCAGGTGGTGTGAGCCCCAAGATGGGGGGGGGGCATATATCTTGTCTGCTATATGCAGATGATTTAGTGATAACGGATATGACAGAGTTGGGCTTGCAAAAAAAACTGGATGCCTTTTATGAATATTGCCTAAAAAAATGCCTCACGGTCAACCTAGAAAAGACCAAAATAATGGTACTGGGTAAAAAGAAGAGCTCCTTGTACTGGAAATTGGGAGAAGCTAGAGTCAAAGAAGTGGATAGATACAAATATTTGGGTATGTGGTTCGACAGTAAGCTAAGCTGAAGGGATCACATACAGTCACTTAAATCAAAGGCTCTCTCTTCAGTATGGGGCCTTAAACAATTTAAGCAAAAGTATGGGGCCCCTCTCTGCGGCCAATTCTATTGGCCTTTAATGCATTGGTCCGCCCACAGTTCCAATATGGCGTAGAGGTTTTATTCATGGGAGGTAAATCGGATTGGAACTTAGAGGAGGGCAAATGCGTTAAACAGGTCCTTGCACTCCCCTCGTCAACTATGATACAGGCTGTACGAGTGGAATGTCATCTTACAGCCTGGAATTTTCGGGGTATGCAAGCGTCATTGAACTTCTGGCAGAGAATGAATGGAGAGGGGCCACCCAAAATAGCAAACCTCTGTAAAAAAGAAATAGAGGATAGCGAATTAAATTGGGTGTCCCAAGCTAGAAATAAGCTAGATAAGTTATGTGTTAAACTTTCCCTAGAACCAGATCAATGGAGGTTGGGGCAGCAGATTCCCAAGTCGGTGCTGCGTGCTATTATAAATACGGAGGCCCGAGAAGAAGATTTGGGTTATTTGAGGAGCAAATCGTCCTCCCAGTTCTTGATAAACGGGTGGACCAATGAACATATATTCCCCTATATAGAGGCCATGCCTAACCCAATGCTTAGAAATATAATCCTGAAATTTAGAGTTGATTTGAACCCATGCAACACTGACTGGAAGATAAAATCCGCAATGATGAATGAACAGGGTCTGTGCACATGTGGACTACAAGCAAAATGTAACGGCCCACATATTCTGATGGATTGTTTGTGGTTCTTAGGAGAACGGAAAAAAAATTTAAAACCCCTTTTTATTGCCTATGAAACTATTAGTAGGGATCAAGCTCTCAGTTTATTGATAAATATGAGATTTTTAAATGTGACATGTGCAATGGGAAGATTTTTAATTTGCATACAGGAGTCGTTGAAGGAATTGGTTATATAATTTGAAACGGGCTGGGTAGAAACATGATCTTACCCATGATTGGGAATACCCCCGGCTCTTGATAATCAAGGTGGATGTACAAATGTATACCCAATGTATAAGTGATCACTTCCCCGCGTGATGATGAATTACGTACTCATGGCCTGGTAGAGTTCCCATTGTTTTTTTACCTGGATTTTATTGCGTTTTATTGTTTTATAGTCACAGTGTCTGTATAATTCTTATTTTAATTGTATGTATTGTGGTACTTTCTTTTTATGGCTATATATGCCAAATAAAAATATAATAACAACAACAACAACAACGTTAAAGCTCAAACCCCTGAGTGCGCCCAAAACAGAATAGAACACAAGACAAAGTGGTATATAGTATGAACTGATAATAATGCCACAAGTGTATCCCAATGAAGAAAAAAATTTATCATTGGTCAGGATTATTTCTATTACAAAATGATTTTTTTACTGCCAAAGCAAGCTCAATAACTGGTACTCTCAGTACTCATACCTCAACCTATATACATAAATTGACATATTCATATACATACATGATGACACATAGATGACACTGCATTTTTGTAAGCATAAACAATTAACTTCATTATATGTTTATGGACAGACAAATATCATATTTATCCATTAGACTTCAGTCTTCCTTTTGTTGGAGGGTTATGTGGCTGTCTTCAAAAAAATCAATCAATTTACAGTCCACAATTTCGGAGGTGGTCTTTTTAAGTCAACATTCATTAAGGACCGGTAAATCCCCGTGATTTAAATGTTAACATTATCTTCATTCATAGATACTTTTCAATTTTCAGAGAACTCCTCCAATAGAGGTGTCGACGCGTTTCGGTCTTGTCAACTTTGGGCCTTGTCAGGACAGTGGAAAAGCAAGAAGTGCAAACACTGCGATGAAGCCGCAGTATATTTCAAACAAGGTTCCAGAGGGTTCTTCATGAAGTAACAAAGCGAAGAGCGGATGTCGACCGAGTGGCGACATTCAACATTCCCAGTGCCGATTCTTTGAATATAATCACAACGCACCATAGTCTCGCAGCGTTAGGCGAAGCGCTAGCTCCCACGACAAGGCTGCTTAGTAAGGACACTAACACAGGCGTGTCCTGACCGACGTTGCAGTGGTCCTGGTTTGGACTCCGAGTGAGCCTTAGGTTCCAAAGGCTTAGAACATAAATAAAGAAAAGGATTCCTATGAATGCTATAATCAAGTAAATAATTATAGGAGCAATAGTTGATGGCCCTGCAACAAATCTGGGTACTAGCAATATGGTTACAAGTGACTCTGTGTCCTTTAGAATGACCACTGTCAAGACGGCCCCAGCTTCGAAATGTAATAACAGTCCATCGCTAGGGCCTACCCGAGAACTGAACCAGGTACAGAAGGGATTTGGTTTAGGGGGTTATAATATCCCAATGTGTGCACCACCCATACAGAGCACAAACAATAGTCATTCCCTACATACCTCGAACTATGCAACACAATATATGTATGATAAAAGTTCAGGAAATCTACCAAGGCACAAGGGAATCTCAATACTCTCTGATAACTAAGATCATCCCCTGGCTTAGGAAAGTCAGAGGCTGCAGATCCATTATCAGAGAGGAAATTCTCTATGCTACTTGGTTTAGTGATGCCCATCACAATTCAACTATACAGGCATGAAATGAATTAACTATGAGCTTGTCAAAGGTCTCATATCACTAGAACATAGATTTAGGCCTGCCACAGGGTCACAAATAAGACGTAAGACTAATGCCCCACATGTACTAACAGTCCCCAGCAATCCTGATAATATGGAAACTGAAACATCCAAGCAAATTGTCCCCAACCAAGATGCCTGTTTAGAAACTCTGTCAGAAGTCAATTGACTGTGGATAGAACACAGCGGGAGTAGCCTACTGCTGGTATTGAAAGTCCATCCCCAGATAACAAACCAAGGTATGAGTGGGATGATGGGAACAATACAAAAATTACATTAAATACCTCCATATGTACTCTAGCGCTAAATGGTCAAAAACAAGTTTTGTTAGCACCTGGTGAAGGGGGAGGGACGCCCATAGAGGACAATTTGAAATTATTATCAAGGAATGTGGCAGGAGTCAAAGCTAAACTCACAGATCCAGAATGGGGGTTACTTCATAGACCAAACATCACATCATTTTACTCCAGGAGACATAGGCGACCCAGCTCATATTCAGATCTGGGTACAATACATTCAAAATTAACGCTGTACCATCTACTGTGGGGAGAGTTTCATGTGGATTGCTGATCTAGTTGAGGGTGGATCTGTTCCCAGTAGCAAAGAAAATCCTGTTTTAATGGTAGGGATCTGCCTGGCATAGACATTGAAATAGGCACTGCTCCAAGGGTTAAGTTCCTAGCTATTGTGAATATTTGCATATGCACTTTTCCTGAAAATACACAGTTTAGTACAGTAAGACAACTCTCAGATATGATGGGTCAATTTCACAGCAGATGCTACAAAATTATTGCTGGAGATTGCAACACGTGAGTATTGCTCGCTCAAGCTGGGATGAATAAGATGGATCAGTCACACAAGTCCAGGGTCACGTCCCAAGCTGTTCCTGTCGAACTGAATAAACTATCCAGGGTGGCTTTACAAGTAGACGATTTGACTGCGACTTATGGCCTGAGGGTCATTAATGGTTCTACTAGTTCATACACTCACCCTTTTCCAACATTCAAAAGAGGGCTGACAACCAGGAATATTGGTTTTGTTTTTCTGGACCGCATGTTATTGCCGTTCCTACTTGATATGGAGGGTGTCCCCCAGAATGGACAGTGACCACCAGGCATTAAGTGTTAAATTTCAAGCATGAACATTCTTTTTTTTTAATGAATATTTTTATTATTTTCAAGAACAGTGAAACCAAAACATAGTTTAGTTACAGTCATACAGTACCTTCTGTTAATAATCATCATATAAAACAGTACATCTTCATAGCCTTTGCGAGCCCCTTTGTTGCATAACCATGCACAAACCAAAGATTTATGTAACATTTCCATACGGCTCCTCTCTTCCCTTAGTACCGAGTTACCCTCAGCTTATCATTAAGCCTGGAAAGACTGTCTCTCTGGGGTCCATTTAAGCATCTCCTGCTATTACATCAAGGCCATAATATTTACTCCACCTGCCCCACACCCTGTGGAAATTCTTCGGGCAGCCCCTCGCCTTGTAGGTGACCCTTTCGGCCGCCATGTACATATCCATCCCTACTCTCCATTCTCGGAGCGTTGGTGTGTTTATGGCTCCCCATTTTCTCGCTACATCTCTCTTCGAC
Source organism: Calotriton arnoldi (assembly GCA_963921515.1). NCBI lineage: Eukaryota > Metazoa > Chordata > Amphibia > Caudata > Salamandridae > Calotriton > Calotriton arnoldi. Next base: position 116,792 of record CAWUFW010021227.1, read on the forward strand.
ACTACCAGTGCCAGTGAGGTAAAGATTAATTGTTGTCTACCCAGATCGACATCGTTCGGAATTCCCAGTAATATAAATTTAGGATCTAGGGGTATAGTGACCTCTAGTATTTTGCTTAGTTCCTGTAGTATCTTTCTCCAATAGGCCTGTAAATTAGCCCACTCCCAAATGATATGGTAAAAATCGCCCTGCCCGTGTCCACACCCCTGGCATTTGGGTTAATTTGCTCACCCTATCTTATATAGTCTAGCTCGATCGTAGTAGGCCCTGTGCAATATTTTGTATTGAATGAGGCGAAGGCGTGATTTGATCGCCACCTCCCTAGGGTGCATCAAAGCTGCTTCCCAGTCTATGTTCTCTAGTGTGCCCAGATTTCCTTCCCAGGTAGACCTCAGCTTGCCCAGTCTGTCTGGTGCATTATTGTTCAGAGTCTTGTAGGTGAGTGAAGCTCCCTTGGTAGTAATATGCTCCTGGAGCAGTCTCCCCTCCAGTGGTGCATATTCTGGCAATGGGGAGTCGTCTATGCTTTCCGCTTGCCATGCTTGTCTGAGCTGTGCATATTTGAGGAACTGGGATGGTTGTAGTGCAAATTCAGCCTTGAGGGCGTTGAAACTTTTGAGTTTACCTTTGTATAGGATGTCTCCTATTGTGGAAATACCTATGTCATCCCACTTCCCAAATCCCTTTAGTTTCTACATTTTTTTTAGCCAGGTGCAATGCCATAGGGGCGTCTCTTTGGTGAGTTTATGTTCCCAACCCATTGCCTTTGTTGCTCTTCCCCCTGACTCTATTGTAGCTTGGGTAGCCGGGAGAAGTTTCCCCTTACCTCTGCCTCCATATAAAAAGTACAAAAATGTACGTCCCCTCGTGGTTTCCCTCTCTAATCTGTAGGTGGGGTGGGTGCCTGGTGCATGTATCCAGTCATTAATTGGGGTTAGGTGTTCTGCCCAATAATAGGCTTCTATATCAGAGAGTGATATCCCTCCATTATATTGATTGCACTGTAGGGTATGGAGCGCAATCCTAGGTTGTTTCCCCAGCCATAGGAGTGAGAGTAGTTCAGCCTCTATTTCAGAAAATTGTTTGTGGCAGGGGTAAATATGTGTTTTGCAGGGCATATAGAAATCGAGGTAGAGTCTTCATTTTGAACATGGATGCCCGGCCTAGTATAGTAAGTGGTAATGATTTCCATCGCTGCACGTCTCCCTTGAAATTTGTGAGTATGCGTAGAATGTTTTTCTGGTAGCAGAGGATTGTGTGTAATCTGGAGAGCCCCAGGGAGTATGGGCCATGTGCTTAAGATACCTTGGCTATATATCACTGATTTATGCCAATTGATTGTGTAACCCGAATTTTGTCCATATGTGTCTATTGTGTGGAACAGGTTGGGTATCGTTGTAGCTGGGTGCGTAATATACAGTAGTATATCATCCGCATACAGAGAGATCTTTTCGTCCATGGAGTCCTCTGGGTTAATTTGGAATCCCTGTATCTCTGGATGTTGGCGGACTAAACAAGCTAGGATCTATATCGTAAGGGCAAAGAGTAATGGGGACAAAGGGCAACCCTGTCTGGTACCACATTTTATGGGAAGTCTCTGGAGGTCTTGCCATTTACCCGAACCCTTGCCCTGGGGTCTTTATACAGTAGTCCCACCCATTTCCTGAATTTGGGGCCTAGGCCGAATTTCACGAAGGTAGCCTCAAGGAAGGGCCAGTGGACTGTGTTGAATGCCTTTTCTGCATCTAATGATAGCAGTAAGTGATGGGTATCTAGGTCTTTGACCTCCATTATCCAATTCTGGGTTCTGCGCAGGTTCAACCTGGTCGCCTGACCAGGTAGAAATCCCGACTGGTCGTGGTGTACTAGGGTCTTTATCACTTGGCGCAGTCTTGTGGCCAGGATGGTTGCCAATATCTTCACCTCTGTGTTGAGTAAGGATATCGGGCGACAGGATTCACATTTATCTTTTGGTTTCCCTTGTTTGTGGATTGGTATGATTGTGGCCATACGTAGGTCTAATGGGAGGACTCCCTCTTCACATGCTTATTCGAAAATATTTATGAGGTGGGGCTGAAGAGATCCATACATCTCTTATAGAGTTCCGCGGGTAGACCGTTTGGTCCTGGGGTCTTTCCTGGGTGTAGCTGAGTTATAGCTACCTTAATTTCTTCGATCGTGTTGTCAGATTCCAGCCCGTCTCTGTCAGTGTCTTCCAATATTGGTCTGTGTACCTCTTAAATATTCTACAATGTCGGGGGGGCGCACGCAATTGACGGGCGTCGTAGAAATCTTTGTAATAGGACACGAAGTTCTGCATTATCTGTTCGTCCTTGTCCTGTGGTGTCCCTTGTGGGTCTATGACACTCTCTAGCCATCGGGCTCTATTTCTTTTCGGCTAAGCCAGGCCAGGAGCTTTCCTGATTTGTCTCCTACGTCACAGAGTTTGTGTAGGGTTTCCTGGGCCTGTGCCTTGGCCGCCTGGGTTGCCAAGTCTTTATATTGATGATGTGTATCTATCAGTTGCCTTAATATCTGGGGGTCTGTCTGTGCTATGTTCTGTTCCTCAAGGGTTAAGATCTGAGCTTCTAGTCGTGTTAGATCTTCCTGTTCTTTTTTCCTTTCTCATGCTATGCTATTTTGTGCTCTGTCGCGTAAGACTGTTTTATAGGTTTCCCATATTACGACCCCTGATTGTACTGATCCTAGGTTTTCTTCAAAGAAAATTTTAGTGTCTGCTCTGATGCCTTTTAGTATCATCATATTTTGTAAGTCCCATGCGTTCAGTCGCCAGCATGTGTTTCTGTCCCGTTGTCAGTCCCCTATCCATACATATAATGGGGAATGATCCGACAGGCCTCTAGCCAAATATTCTGACACATGTATTGTATCTCCCGTATTTCACCTTTCGGGAGGAACACATAGTCCAGTCGTGAATAGACCCTATGTGCGCCCGAACAATATAGTATTGCCTCACCCCTGGATTCATGTATCTCCAAACGTCCACCATCCCAGGGTCTCGGTAAGACGCGCTAATGATGTGGTCGAGGGTGTCTGAGTATGGTCTTCTGTTCGGTCTATGGGTGTATGCATCACGTCTTTGAAGTCTTCCCCTATAATATTTAGCGAGCCCGGTGTCTCAAGCAATATGTCTGTCAGTTTGTTTAATGTTCATGCTTGTAGTTTCGGTGGGGCGTAGACTGAGAGAAGGGTCACGTTTCTTCTGCCCCATTTCCCGGTCACTCCAACATATGTGCCTTGGGGGTCTAACCATTTTCGCGTCACACTGAAGGGGGGTGATTTATTAATCATGATTGCCACTCCCCTGGAACCGGAGGTGTACCCCGCATGGGCCAGGACCGTGTATGCCCCTCTCTGTAGGAACCCACATTTTGTGCCCTTTAGGTGAGTTTCCTGCAGCATTACCACATCTGGGTATATGCGCCTTATAAAGTCCGACACCAGCCCCCTTTTGATTTTATCTCCAAGGCCATTAACATTCCATGTCAATGTGGTAAAGGGTTCTTTGTCATATCTTGTCATCTTTGTCTATGGTGTATGGGTGGCGCACGTCTGCATGTACATTGGGTCAGAATCCGGCTAAGCGACTGTATCTGGACGCGTATTTGTACGTGGATCCCGTGACTGAACTGAACCTGAAACCTGAACAGCAACAGCTTCTTACTTAATCTAAACCCATCCCAAACTTCCCCCTCCCCACCTGCCTCCTCCCACGCTTCACACTTCCCCCCAGAGTTTTCCTCTCTGTGTTGTGAATAAGGGTGGGAGAGGTCTGTCGCCCACCCTACCCACAACTTACTTTACAGGGTCCAACTCCTGCAGCACAATAAAGAACTAAATAAAGAACAGAAAAGAGACTGTTACAAAAAGGAAGGAAGGGAGGGGAGAGGATAAGTGCGAAGGGGAAGGAGAGATAGAGAGAACAAAGATCAATGTCCCAGGCCTCTTCTGCTCTGTCGCCTGCTCTTGGTTACGAAGTGCCTGTCTCTGCACAGATCCAAGAGGGTGTTGTCGGGGGTGGTGGTTGTCATGCATGGCACTCCTGGTCTAATTCTGTGGCATATCCGTAAAGCCTTTATTTATGAGTTTGAGTCGGGCGCCTCTTCTTGTGTAGCAGGTTTCCCCACCTCAGAGTCCTGCTCCATTTCCACCATTTCCGTTATCAAGGGGTGTTGCGTTGCCTCATCTTCATTTTTGCCGGATGTGCTGTCTCTGGTGTCCGTCTCAGTACATGGATCATTCCGTCTGGAGATATGAGTATTGCGTGAGTCCTCGGCCCTCTGAGACTCTTGTGACCATAGGATTCTCCTTTTTAGGCACCCCGTTCCTTTCGAAACATACGGCGTCTCCCCCTGTAAGCGTATTCTCCAATGACCTTGGGTTCTTGTTGTTTTCTGGTGACCGGGTGCTCTCTGTTTAGTATCTGACTGCTCCGTTGTAGGTCTTACATTCTTCTCATGGTGGGGTGTTCTTCTATCCAGTGCCATGCTTCCTCCGGTGTCTGAAAGAAGTGAGTTTTTCCCATGAAGATTACCTTTAGCTTTGTGGGGAACAGAAGCATGTACTGGATTTTATGTGCTCTGAGTTTTGGCTTAACAGAGTCGTAGGTACTCCTTTGTCTTTGGACCTCCCTGCTGTAGTCTGGGAAGATCATAATACGCGTATTCTCATGTTTGATGTCTCCCAGTTTCCTGGCCTCTCTAAGGATCAGATCTGTTCAGAAAGTTCAAGAATCTCGCTATGATGGGTCTCGGTTGTGCGCTTGGTGGAGGCCTCGCGGCTAGTGCTCTATGCGCTCGTTCGATCACGAAACAGGCAGAGAATTTGTCCGCTGGGAAGGTTTGTTTAAGTCAGGAATAGAGGAATTCAGGTGCACTCACGCCTTCAACGCCTTCTCTAAAGACCACAAAACGTAGGTTATTCCGTCTCGCTCTGTTTTCTGCATCATCAATGCTCCACTGGAGGTCTTTATTTGATGCTTGCAGTTCAGCCATTCCCTTACGGAGATCTTGTATCTTGTCTTCGGCTTCACCTATTCTGGTTTCTGACTCCGTGGCTCTATCGGCTAGGTTGCGGAGGTCTTGTCTCAGTAGTGTTACTTCTGAACCCACTTCCCCAATTTTCTCTTCCAGTGCAGATCTAGAGGCTTGAATTGCTTGAAGGAGAGTGTCTGTACGGCTCGGCAGTTGTTCCTCCGGGGGGGGAGTAATCACTTTGGTATAGCGATCCATCTTCCCTTGTCTAGGGGGCTTAGGATCCTTGTCTTTGCCCATTGTGAGGGGTGGGGTGTTTGGATCCTAGAAACGTTTATTTGTGGTTATGGATCAGTGGCCTACTTGTCCAGTTCTTCGGGTATTCCGTCCCATCCTGTGCGCTGCTAAATCCGGCGTTTTCAGCCCGGTGTAGTCTGGGCCTTACTGATGGGATTTAGAATCCCCCAGCCATTGCCACCACAGTGTTCGGAGGAGAGAGGAGGGGATCCTAGTGCCGGTCCGTGACCCTAGTATTCCCAATTTCACCACGGGGCCAAACTGGAGCCTGCGTCCGCTGTGGTGTTCCCATTAAGAGGCAGCGTTGTATGCCTGCTTTGGTTCCCCTGCTTCGCCTCCTGCGCGGGTTGCCCTATGATCGTATGATCAGGTTTAAGTCACCCGCAATGTCCGCGACCACCCCCAATGTCTCTGTTGGGCCTCACTGGTGCTGGCGGGTATCTAGATGCGGGTCTCCTCACTATCGTGTGGCTCCAAGGATCGGGACTGCCAGCCTCTCCCGGGCAGATCGCGGAGAATGCAGGGTGCACTCCGTTAGATATCTTCATCCCAGGGCCTTGTCACCCAGCAATTGCCTCAGAGAGAGGCTCTTAGCGCGGTAGGCCTTAGTTTCCCTCTCCGCAATCACTTTTCAGCCGGCCGTTTTCCCCATTGGTCCCCCAATATGGGCACACCTGTGGTCAGGTTGGGGTCCCTTACAGTGCTCGCAGATGTTTTGGGTACTGCCGGCAGGCCCCTCGGTTCTGGTGGTTGTTCGAGCCGACGGTCTCCCCCCTGCCGTGCCGGACCAAGAGCTGGGAGTCGTCACCTTCTTCCACCCAGGCCGCAAAGCATGTGGAAATCGCTCTATCGGACACCTCCACTTCAAGGCCGTATCCCCCGGCAGTGATCCAGGAGACCGTCCCCCAATGCGGCAGTCCCCAGCTTTCCCCAGCTCAGTGTCTCCGTCTGCTGGGCCGCTTACTTGTCTCCAATGGCGCCCTCGAGTCCGGGGCGTATCGGAGGTTCACTTCATGTAGTCCACTTCAGTTTATCTTGTTGGTCTGCACCGGAGGATATGATGTCGGTGGCACTCTCTCCCGCATCCCGGTAAGTGGAGTCATTCCTTTTGGGGCCCGTCTCAGTGTGTCGAGGCCAGCCACGTATCGCCATCACCAGCTCGGCGCCATTTTGGTCGGGTCTCGGCTGGCTCTTCGGCGCTTTGATCGTCGTTTCCACAGAGATTGGGTCCTCCGACAGCTCCCCACTGTAGGTAGTAGAGGGTCCGTCATGTTCCAAATGCAGGGTTGTTCAGTCCGGGCCTTAGGACTGCCGGATTATGGTCGGATTTAAGCTTTCGACCGAAGCTAGGCGAAAGTACGTCTTAGTCAGCCATGTCGCTGGCCAGGCAGGACCATTCTTGAGTCAAAATATGCCATCTAACAATATATTAAACGCAATGGGAACAAGTAACAATAGAAGGAACGTCAAATGGGCAGCAGTTGCAACAAATACCGTGGTCCAGACCCAAATTTATCAACTTTTTGTGGAGAAAACGACCCCTTAGAGCAGAGTAATTCAACCTCGATCAACTTTGTGGCACTCCACTGCGACCTAATGGAACAACTGAAGATTTCTGTTTGTAAAATAGGGGCAGAGGAGTCATTGTTTAACAAACTGCCCCAGGATGGTACACAAGAGAAAGCTGATGTGTAAAAGCCAAGTTACTTGATGCAGTAAAAAGGGTAAAGGCATAGAAATAGGCAAAGTGAGGAGGGATTACAGGTTAATCTTGACTAAGGCCAAAAGAAGTTGGGAGGTAAAACAGTGGGAAGCACTCACAGATGCAATTCAGAACAGAGATACAAAGGCTTTCTGGAAATTAGTATCTGTTGGCTCACACACTATAGACAATCATCTCGAAGTAGTGGTCCAACCAGAAGCATGGCTGGCCCACTTTGGAGATCTCTACAGCGAGTGGGCAAAGGATAAGGTCCAACTAAAGGAGGATTCTGTTACAAACCTTGCTATGAAGGATGGAAATAAAGTAAATGTGTATCCCGGCCTTGATATACAAGAAACACCCCAGGCGCTAATATGGATGAAGAAGAAAAACTCCCCTGGCGTTGATGTTATCCCTGGAGACTTATATTGATCCCAACCTGAAACTTGGATTCCCTATTTCAATGCATTAAGCAGTGCTATCATGAGGGGGAGGACATTCCTCGACCTGGTGTGGAGCTGTTATCGTACCCATCCATAAGAAGTGGAGCAGGGATGCCCTAGCTAATTACAGACCCATATGTTTAATCGACAACAACCCAAAAATATTTTATAGGCAGGTCTTGTTAAGATTCCAAACATGGATATTTGACCATCATATCCTAGTGGACACCCAGGCAGGTTTCAGAAATAAGATCAGTACCCTCGACCAGGTCTTCCGCTTCAAGACGATTTGCTGGAACCATGTTGTCTTGAGGTGGGATCATCTATATGTTGCCTTCATTAATTTGAGGGTGGCATTTGACCTGGACCCAAGGGAAAATCTGCAGAATGTCTTGGAATCTTATGGTATCCCTATGGACCTCTTGTGGATTCTGAAGACTCTACATGCTGAAACTTTTGCCGAAGTTAGATGAAATATGGGAGGTGATCTCACAGCTAGGATACCTATCAAACTTGGAGTCAGACAGGGCTGTGTGCTGGCACCAATTCTTTTTAGTGTGTACATTAATGATGCAGCCGAGTGGCTGAGACAATGCAATCACGATGCCCCAAATCATTAGGTGTCAGTTTCCCCCTTCTTATGTTTGCTGATGGCATGCTCCTTTTGTCTTTTTGGCCTCCAATTTGTGTTAGATTGTTTCGCAGGATTCTGTACACTTAGAGGCCTAGAAATTAACTTCAGTAAGTCAAAATTTATGTTAATGAACCCCCAACGGTCTTTCAAAGGTAGAATAACGATTGAAGGGGTTTCGATAGAAGGAGTAAAATGTTTTAACTATTTGGGAGTAAGATTGGAAGATATTTTGTCTTGGGGTCCACAAATCGGGAAAAGTAACAACATTTTCCACCAAAGGGCGCCGGCAATTAGGAGGAAATATAAGGCCCCTTCTGTGGGTTCCGTGGCTCCAGTCCTCGATATATAAAAAGTCACCTTTATGGAAGGAGCTACCTACAACGGTGAGCTTTAGGGCTAATCTGAAGCAACTCTGCTCACACAGACTGAAAACAAATTCATCAGGATGTTGTTTAATCTACCCTCAAGCACCCCCTTACACCTCTATGATTTCATCTGATGCTAACTAAAATTAATCTGGTAACAACGTTAAAACCATTACTGTATTGGGAGCGCCTCTGGAAAACTCCAGTGTTGGCACCATACAGAGAAGCGCTGGTAAAACTGACAGATATGTATGTACCCCGTGGCTCCGGCAAATAAAACGCTTGTGTGAAATGACTAGATCTGAACATGTTTGGAACTCCCCAGCTGAAATGAGCAAAGGTGTTACCATAAAACTAAAACAGGCTTACTGGAAGTGCACCTTGATGTAGATTTGGAATGCAAAACGAGGGAAGCATCACCAAAAACTTCTTAAAACACAAGTGTATGCCCACGTTTGAGCCATATTTCAACAGGAACTCTCTGTCTAAGGCCAAATGCCTATATGTACAATGTGGATAATCCGCTTTTATGCATAGAGTGACACATAAATTATGTAAGCCTTCCATGGACCACTACCTACTCCTAAAAACATGCTTTTGTCAACTTTCACATAGGGGAACAGGTCCCCTGACACCTTCCCATTTCTTAATCGTTTACCACCTCCTTTGAGTTAGTGGTAAAATATTAATGTTCTGGATTTCGGTCACAAAACATTAATACATACCAAAAGGAATCTGGATTTAGAAGGGACACCCTAAACACGCTCCTTCCGAACACTGATCTCTTATAGTTTCCTTAACCCATTTTAATGATTCGGAAAGCCTTTTCTAAATCACTAATTAAATTCAGTACATTCTAAAAAGTGTTTTAGATGTCAAAAACCCTCCGATTTACCGGATCTGTCAAGTTGCAACTGTTCAAACATTCAGACAGAGGCCCAAAATACCCTCACAGTACATCAAATCGATTTTTTAGGTCAGCTTAAAGTTCTATGACCGTCTGCCTCATTACTCTATATGTCCACAGAACTCGTCTGTGACTTACAATATCCTTATAATGTATGGCTAAGATTACTCTATCCCTATATAATAACAAGGACTAATTGCATAGTGTCCCCCCAAAAAATCTGGACTGGATCAAATTAATTAAAGAACTAATAGTCAATATAGTATTAACTCATGTATTACATGACAGGATGAAAGGCTGGGCCAGCCCCACCTAGCCTAGCTGATACACAGATATCTGCTGTTGCTGTTGTTCCACCCAATCAACTCTCTGACCTCCTAGATGTTACCATGGTAGACTTTTTAAATGCACCAGCTTGTTCAGCTTGAGGGAAACCTGGATCCATCTGCTTATCCGAATGCCTATATACTATTATCCAACATCAAACAAAGCACCGAATCTTCATTGAAAGTGCTGCCTTATGGTTTATGAACCACAAAAACACAGTGTGAGAAAAATCAGACAACTTCCGTTGTGAAATAAATGCTGAAAGGGACAGTGACAGTTAGTCAAGGAGGAATAGCCACACTAGATGTCAGCACACACTGCATTACTGTGCTTGAATGGAATGCAGTACTACTGATTGGGATTAATTTTTAAAAAGCCCAGATTGAGCCATAACTACTGTTCTTGGTGCTGGGAACTGCATAAATGCCAGAATCAGTTTGCGGATTTGCGGTGCAGGGAGCCGGAAGCAGGGGTGGATCATTACGAAGTGAGTGTGCATCTTTAGGCAAGACACGCAGGGCGTCAGGCAATGAAGGGTAGCTGGATAAGAACTGCTTCCTCCACAATCAGAAACACCTCGCTGGTGGCTGATCAGCGATGCTGTGAGCACCTGAATAAAAACATGTTTTAACTCGGGGAAATGGCACTGCAATCTTTTAATTATTTCTGAAACTGCGATCTGCTGGTTCC